>JALIZH010032909.1:0-24970 GCA_030522465.1 Rhipicephalus appendiculatus | reverse complement strand
AATGATATTATAATTTTATGTGAGCCCATAGACTCAATGCTGATATTACCTCTCCCCCGTGTATGTTGCAAGATGTTCTTGGACAGTGTTCGAAGAGAGCTTGATGAACTGAATATATTCGTCCTAAACGCGAAGAAAATGCAGAAACTGTGGCGCATCGGGCTAAATTAATGTTGTGGCCAGTGACACTGGCTAAGACTGCCTTGGCTACCCATTTGCAACTACCCAAGAAGGCGGAAAGGGGAACAATGTAAAACTATAGTAAAACAACAACATAAGAAATGCAGAAATTGAAGGCTTGGTTTCCATTTACAGCTGGTTGTCTTTTAATTGTACATCGGCAATCTAACTATTGCAGTGGCTGGGTGCTGTTGTTAGTGAAGTGCAGGGCATTTTTTTTAGATAAACGTTAATTGACCTTGAGGCGTGTTTAAGTGGCATGAGCTCAAATAGGCACCACGCCGGGTGCGTAAAATACTACGTTAAACGTTCATATTTATCACGAATAAATGCATGGTAAGTGGACAGTTCCCTACATTTCGGACCGCAACAAGAAGTCGAGGTAAGTATATCATGTCACAGTGTCTTTCCGTGCATATTTAGCTGATGGGATAATGGTTAAAAAATATCGTAAACTTACGGTTCAGGAGCCATAGGCTGGCCTTTTCTGAAAAAAAATACAGAAAGACATGTTATTTAGGAACATAACTAAACGAAATTGTTCTATGCACTCGTAGCACTGTTCTACTCAACAGGTAATTCTATATAACGCAAAATATTGCGATTGCACAAAGAAAAAAGATAAACGCGACATTTATCGGCTTTTATTCCACATAAAATTACAAAAAAGTATGGGGTCAAATGACGAAACAATGTTTCGTGCTACATTTAATCAGAGGAATTGAATTTATCTCAGAAGGTTAGTCAGTGTACTACACATGTAAATTAAGGTCCAGTTTAGTTACGATACCATATACGTAAACAAAAGAGAAACAAGGATCGTGAAGTACCTTTTTATATGTATATGTGTGTTAGGAAATTCGACCACCGGAGACATGTTTTTCACACTTGAAATAAAGTACTGGTTCTGTCTTGGTAATCCATGTCTACCTTCACACTCCATATTTTTTTTAATAAGGAAATAAGTTCGGTTAAATAAAGTATTGTTGTGGTAGCGTAAATATGCTTATACGAAAATATACATTAAGTTTGCCATCGAAACCATTGTTCATTCATTCATTACCGCGGTACTAACATTTTGAGTTTTAGTTACTCTTAATAAAAACATCCACTTTGTTGCATTAGTCACAGAACTTAACATATCACAACGGTAACTCGACGAACATTTAGTCTCCGCTGTTTTTACCATTAAATGAGTAGATGTGCAACTTACACTTGACCTTTCAGCACCAAAGTCTGCGTGAAATAGTATTCTTCTGTTGTAATGTTCGTCATATGATTTCGGATACATGTCATTCTGTCACTAATAGTGAAATTTTTTAGGTGCACATCGAAACCATTTTTCGCAGATTGCCAGAACACCCATAGCGGCTCACTCGTGTTCAGCACCTTCAAAGGTAAAACAGGCAAAAGAAACCCAAAAAGTTCTGAGTTAACCTACTAGTAGAATTACCAATAAAATACTTTCAAAACAATCCTATGAGAGTCCTGCTGCACCTACGTGCCTTGCCTGTGATAGACTGGCACTGTTTGCTTAGAATAGAACACCAAGCAATTTTGTTGCTTATGAAGTCGCTGCAATTGGCGTTAATTAAAGGTGTTCTGTCTGAATCGGAAAGAAACCGAGTTTATAGCGTTTTGTAGGTTGTCTACTCTACAATGAAAAAGCGGTAAGCTGTCATTTAATGAGACTGAACGAATGGAAAGAGCTAATATTCTGAGAACGTCGACGTACATGACACAGCGGCGCCTCGTTCGAATGTTTAGAGTGCCGCTCTTATACCCTTCTTACACAGGTAGCCTAAACCGCGGTTAACGTAACCGTGGTTCGCTTATGTAACACGGTACGCAAAACCGCACTTATGCCGCTAACCGCGGTTGCAGGAAATCGAGCTTGGCCACCTCGGTTTGGCGGTCAACCGGGAAAATGGCGGCGCCCATGGAGGTGGCGTTAGCCGCCTTAAAGGAGTACTGACACGAATTTTAAATATTTTCGGATTGTTGCTCTAAATAAAAACGTGGGTGTCGAGAACCGTAAAAAGAGTGTCGCGGTGCATGGGAATGCATCGAATATATTTTTATTACCGCTACCTTAAAACAGCAATTTCGGTTTCGGTATCGAGAGGGTGGCCTCGCAGTGACGTATCAAGACTGCTCTGACGTCACGGGAAGACTGCAACTCGCGACATACTAGCAACAGCTGCCTGTTTGCTGTCAGTCGCACGTGGTTCACGTAAACAACAATGAGTGAATTGTCGTCCAGAGACTGACAGTGATTTCTGCGATTTAGGCTGCATGCAGGACGCAAATTTCGCGAACCCAGTGAGCTGTGTTGATTTGTCATGATAATGTCCATTGCGGTGGGGCTGGCTTGCAGATGCTGGGTGACGAACTTTAAAATCAATGTATAATATTTTGTACGCGTTGTGTGGCTCCGGTGTGTGGAGAGCGATGACAGTGCACACTATGGAAACGACAGAGTTCCCTTTTGGGGTGCCTCAGAATCGTGTCAGTACTCCTTTAACCGAGGACGCTTTTGCGCTGTGTAATATCGGCGAACCGTGGTTGGCGCTAACCGCGGTTTGACGTGGTAAACCGTGCTTTTTCGCAACGGCTGTTAACTTGCCTGTGTAACGAGGGTATTAGGCACCCGCTCCTGCGTTGAGCGGCGTCGCCGTTATCGTTGCCGTCGCAGTCAGTGGCTTAACCGATAGACACGAAAGAGTAATGGATAGACAAGAAAAAAAAATAAAATCATAAAAAACCTACGATCGAATGGGACTTCAGACCGGGCAATCTGCGTGGCAGCCGATTATTTCACCACAGAGCCACGCTGGTCCACGCATAATGCTCTATGCAGGCGTCATGCCGGGCAAAGAATGGCTTTAGCTTATGTAACATAGCATGACAAAAAAGTAAAATACCAACCATTCAGAACACAGTGCTAAATGAGCAACGAGTGTGCGTTTTAATGCTTCCCACTGACTGCAAAGTGCTCAGCCGTAAATATTCATGGTCATCAGCAGTGTGCACCATCACCAAAATGCACAATGCCTACACATCTGTATCGGGCACCTCGCTTAACCGCAGAAAGACGAATAATGGCGAAGTGGTTGCTGTCCTACTTGACAAAAATGAAGATTTATGGCGCAGTCGATACCTTGCGGAAATCCAAAACTTCAAACACAGTTGGCCTGGCCCCAAC
The DNA here is from genome assembly GCA_030522465.1 of Rhipicephalus appendiculatus. Classification (NCBI taxonomy): domain Eukaryota; kingdom Metazoa; phylum Arthropoda; class Arachnida; order Ixodida; family Ixodidae; genus Rhipicephalus; species Rhipicephalus appendiculatus. The sequence continues at coordinate 21,585 of JALIZH010032909.1, read as the reverse complement.
ATGTAGTTTCGCTCAGAATTCCCATTAGGCAGTCTAGTAATAGCCGCGTATTTTTTTTTTTCGTTGAACCTGAATGTCATTGGGTGCCCTGAATAGTTGAACACTTGTAGCACTAGGACAACTAGAATTCACAGCCTAACCGCTTCAGTTGCCTATAGTAAGGTGAACCTTTCGTGTTTTGAGGGCAAGTATCCCTTATTTACATAGGCGCAAATAACTGATACATCATAACATCAATTACATGACATGCCCGTCAGTCACATCATGATTACCGATGCGGGTATCAGCCGGTGATACTTGTGCATGAGCCATACGTGGAAAAGGCCAAATAAAGAAAGAAACCAGTCAAATAGACAAAACTAGCGTGAATAAATATAAAATAATAAAAATCAGATATAGTACAAAATAAAAACAATGAAGAAAAGCGCGGCTCATAAACGCAGTTCATGCTCGCGACATAGAAGACACCTTATTCAATAATTAGGGCCGGATTGAATTTGTATTATTTCAACTCTAATGTGTTTCATTAATGCTTCACTTACATACGTTTGTATGCTTAAAAATAATCTTTGATTTTTACCTGTATTTTTTTTTTTGAAAATATGCTCTTAGGTACTCATAATACTTCGCAATGATGAGACTGTCTGATTTTGAGTTTTGAAGACAGAAGTTGATGTTTGATCATTATATGTCGTAATTCTTCATTTCTGTGCGGCAAAACTTGAGATCAGATATCTTGCTGCGTTACGACACGTATCTGCTTTTTTTATCGTCAAGTCAAGTTTATTTCCAACTATGTAACGTCGATGGTCCTAGGCGAAAAGATCTCGCGCACATCTGTAAGGGCCCAAATACCGCTTAAGAGCAGTAGGCGATTTACTAAAACTTCAGCTAAATCACAGTAAAAGCACGTGTCAAAAATGATCTTGCTGGAATAGTATTCCCATATCACTACCCAGGAGACATCACATAATCGGCTAGAAAAACTGTCGTCCGCTCACATAACATTAAAGGAGCCTCGCTTTCACAACATTCAATCGTGTCAGTAACACGAATTGAACCTCAAATCGTTGTTCTCCAGTTATCAATAAATGTCCCTAAACCTGTTCGACAGCGTTTTAAAGAGAGCGTCGCTCCAAGCAGCTGCCGCTAAATGTAAAGTAAACCACAAAAGTTCACGGACCACGCCAGCGCGTGGCCAAGAGCCTCTTCGCGACATTTCCGTTACGTAAGCGGAGATCGACAGCAGCGCTAAGCCCAAGACGCATCCCCTCGCTTAGTCGATGGCCTGGCTCTTTTGCCATGGTGTAAGTATATTTTCCACCTTTCAGTTGTTAACGCGTGGCGTTTTTCTGCAGCCGCAGCTACGTACTTCTGTTTCGAAGGCAGTCTATCAGTATAACTGCGACCAGTTGCAATCCTCACAAAATGATGTCTATCCAACAGGACACCGCTCAAAGAATGACGTCGTAGCCATGATTTAGAGTGCACTAGAACAGGGGAGTGCTCGGAACGGCCACAGCACCAATGCATGGAAAGTGAAGCCCAAACAAGGTTAATCCGCTTCTGGCGCTGCGGTCAGTAGTCAGCAATGTGTCGTCGTTTTAAGAGTTGCGCGCGGCTCCTCCAAAGTGGTTCAGGGGTAGAATTCCCGCTTCCCACTCAAAAGGCCTGGGTTCGAGTCGCAGCTGCATATGGTGGATTTTTATTCTTAGTGTGACTTGTTACAGCTGTATTGGTTTGCCTTTGTTTCATAAATCTAGCTTGAGTTGCTACGTGTTGATACAAAAAGTAACACTAAATATGAAGGAAAGAAGAAATTTGACAGCGAGTGTATTGATTGGCGAGCGCAAATATTGATTTCCGTCATTTATTTTTTCTTAGGTCGCCCACGCATACAGCGTAAATTTTCGTCCTTATTCATTATTTAGGGTATATGTTCGCAAAATCAGATGTACAAGAATACTAAATTTGTATCCACAATCTCAAGACATTCCCCTTTTTCCGTACACTTCGTTATCGCTTTATTATTAGAAACGCTTTTTCTTTAGTGTCAAGAGGAACACTGAAAGAACAGACAGAACATCGCTGCTTTAGCAGCAGTCAAACCTTCGCGGTTTCCCGCTGACCGAAGGTCATTTACTTTCAGTTCTTATTTTTTTTTCTCTTTTTGAAGCGAGTCAGCGCCCGGCGATTTGAAGTAGCGTATAGAGCACACTCAGGGTCTCTCGTATTCGCTAAAATCTCGGAGGCCAGCCGTTACGTTTTTGTTGAATCCCGTGTGGTGGCGCTGCAAATAAATACGCTCGCTGTCAAATTTCTTCTTCTTTGCTTCACATTTTGCGTCACTTTTTGTAGCAATACGTAGCAACTCAAGCTAGATTTAAGAAACAAAGGCAAATCAATGCATCTGTGCAAGTGGCACTAAGATTAAAAATGCGCCATCTACAGCTACGATTCGAACCCGGACCTTTTGAGTGGGAAGCGGGAATTCTACCCCTGCACCACTTTGGCGGGGACGCGCGCAACTCTTAAAACAACGACGCATTGCAGACTACCGACCGCAGCGCCACAAGCGGATTGACCCTGTACGGGCATCTCTTTCCGAAACTCGTTCCGGGCACTCCCCTGCTCTAGTACATTCTGCTTTGATTCTACTATCAAAGTAGAAGTGTGTCTCTCATACCGCAGATAAGCGCTTAGCGTACAAACATCGAACTAACCATATCATGCACCCAGTCGAAAAGCGATATACCAGTGAATAAAGAAGACCCCTTTACGGCCTAGCGCTGTGGTGGACGGTAGATCGCGCACAGCTAGGTCGAGCGGAAAGGTAGTTTGGCAAGTGCTCGCGTGGTCCGTAAACTTTTGTGGTTGACTGTACATGCGTCTGAAAGCGGAGTTTGCGAACAGGAAAACCTAGCAAAGCGCTCTGAAAATACTAAGTGTAAATAAGCTGTCATTCTTAAGGAAGATTTTGTTGCTCTCAAGTAAAAGGAATAGATTTAATTTATGTATCGCGGTATCGATCGTGGCCTCTACGGCATGCCGCAGAAGTCATGGGCGGTATGTTTTCTTGTAAAGCCCTCCGCTTGGGCCTCAGCTTGCGAGACACATTTCCACTCCTTCAAGGAATGATATATAAGACAACAACTTCGAATAATGACTACCTACGAACATTTCTGAACTCCCTATAAATATGGAATGTCAGATGCACCGCCACAGTGTCACTTCACAAAGCATCAAGACGAAATATCCGAACAAAAAAAATAAGTGCGGTTTAAAATCATATATTTGGCTGCACACCGAGGCCTCACGTGGTCTTTTTGCAATAATTAAGTTCGCGATAGCATTCAGACGAGAAACCAGACAACGGAAGACCATGCTAGTGTACCTATTGAAATGCAAATTTGTAATAGTTATATCGCAAGCAAGCACTCGTTCGAGGTCGTTGAAACGTACGGAATTCGTTAATTGCACTTTAACTTATACCGGCTGATAATTCTAATGTATCGCAGGTGAAACGTCGGAATGAATGCGTACGAAGTCACAAAGTTTCATTAGAAGTCATGAACGAACTAGCCCAAAACGACGTTTTTCCTAACCAATATTTCTTTTACACTGGGTTTAGCACCATTCCCGTGTTCTTTGTCTGTCGTTGTGTTGTTTTGTGCCACAATTGTTTCTTGACCAGTCATCTAGTTTACGCAATCAGTGCTTGCCATTGGGGTAGCGGGGATGCGGCTAACATGAACTTAAAATCATATATTTTTTCTATACTGTTATGGGCGCAGTTGCCGGATTAAAGTGCGTTCGGAAGGAATGATGCTTGTTTTACTATCGTTCAATGGACTTCATTGAAAGGTGGTCCTACGAGGTTTTCTGCATTTTTTTTGCAGCATCGCGTGTAGTTATACCTACTGCCGTGCCAAACAAAGTCGATACGCAAATACGACAGCAGTCAAGTGATTATGCGCATGTGTAATCTCTCTGCCTGATGTGTTATTATAAGCACCGACTTTCTGTTTGCAGGCCGGAGCCGCTGGCGGAAAGGCAATCGTGATTTTAAAAGTGAGCTGCCACTGATGCTAAATAGGAGAAAGCGCAAACGGAATGAAGGGGTCATGACGTAGGATCAGATAGTAATTATGTACTTTTTAACGCGATAGCGTTAAAGAGCTCGTTTCGCAGAAATTCCGGCGTCGGCGTCGGCGTCGTTGGTTGTGAGCGAAAAATCATCTTGTCCGTGACCGAAAAATCGAGAAAGATGCAAATAAAATAAATATTTTCGGGTCCGGGAGTGAGGATCGAACCCGGGTCGTCTGCGTGGCAAGCAGGTGTTCTACCACACAGCCATGCCTCTGCTTGGAAATACTGTGAAAATAACTTCCTCTGCTTGGAAATGCAGTGAAAATAACTTGCATGCTTCGCAAACGCAAGCGTCCTTTATATAGGCGTCGCAATATAACATGTAATATCCCAGGAATATTGCGTGGTACAAGCGTACATTGCCATCGGGCGTCAGAATATGTGACTATCATAACGATTCCATAGTTTAAAGCCAGCCACCCATTACAAACGGCACACACCTTACTGCGCGTATTCCCCTTAACACCACGTAGTGGGTGCATAGCAAGTTCGAAAACATTTACCACATTTGCCGCGCATAATTTCTCCTGGTTTAAACCATACTACCCATTACATAGTATGCACTAAATGAATGAAGTACGCACTAGGGACGGGATATTGCTATCGCGTTCAACTCTTAAAGGCGAAGCTTAAAGATCCCCCCAATTTTTTCTCTGAGGTATTCCGCGATTGATTACAGAAACTTGCACTAGTATTGTTAACTGTCAGTTCATAGGTAAGGTCAGGGTGCCCAAGTAACATGGGAATTGGGGTGTTTCACCGATGACAGTGCCAGAAAGAACATCAAGCGTGGAGATCAAGTGCCTTATACACAGAAATACCAGGAAGATATATGTTAATCCCTACGCGTTACATACGAGACCGTTAAGTGATTGTATATGCCGCACCAGTGCTTTAGTAATACTAATATCGGGGGTTTTACGTCCCAAAACCAGGATATGATTATGAGAGACGCATTAGTGGAGGGCTCCGAAAATTGCCACCACCTGGTGTTCTTTAAAGGGACACTAAAGGGCGAAACGATTTTTCGCGTATTAGTTAAGTACAATTTCGCAATCCCGAAAACACCACTCTTATCGCGACACGACGCTTGGTAAGCGAGAAAACACGCGAAAAGAAAATGCGGGTGGAGACGCCACCTTGAGATTCCCGCACCAAACACAGTGACGTCATAGATTCTTAAGTCGTCTACTGAGTCCTACGTAGCTTCTAATCGACAAAAATGAGGTGCATTGTCATCTGTGGGCGCCGTAGACCTAGCGTACGAAGTTTCAGAAAACATCATCGAGGCAATGTCGCGAAAATACGAAAAATACATTTGGAATTTCTGACGTCACACGCGCAGATAACGGCGCCAAATTTAAAAATGAAACTTCAACCTTGATTTTGTCCGCTAATAATGAACTTATGATAGAGAAACATAGGGCATTAGAGTTCTCAGAGTGCAGTTTGTCAATCTAAACCAAGTCATTGTTTCGCTTTAGTGTCCCTTTAACGTGCACTGACATTGCACAGCAACGGGCGTCTACCATTTTGCTTCCATCGAAATGCGGTCACCGCGGCCGGGATTGAACCCGCGACCTCTGGGTCACCAGCGCACCGATGCTTTCTACACTTGTTAATCTGTATCACTAGCGAAATAAACACACTCAACATCAGTCTACATTTTCTTGATTTGAATCTGCTTTTTCAAGACCGTTACCAGGCCCGCCCACGTAGCAACAAGCTCTGAGCTTACCTTGATAAGGTCCAAGTTCTCCCCATTCCCAGGCAGGGTCGAGGAAGTTGAAGTGTCCAAGAGTATGACATAAAAGCATAAAGCAGCCGAGATGTTGGAACATAGCTTATTGTGCCTGGAGCATTGTTTATGTAAATATTCAAGAAGAAAAAGTTTGCAGAAAGCCCCTGTCGGTGATAACTGTGGTGCTTCTTTTTATATAACCCCCTGAAATAAATATGCGCATATCTATGTTGTACAATTGTGCGGCTGCTGGAAAGACTTCTAGAAGAGTGAAACGTACGTGTGGAACGCATGGAATGCCTGCTTTCTTGTCGTTGTAATTATTTTCTAGAATAGATTTGGCAATGAGAATCACACATACGAAATTCACAATTCACTAAAATACACGCATGTCATGTAAACATGTTCTTTGCAGTACAGTAGTGAGCTTGATAAAACGGGCATTACAAACAAACATGCATTAGCATAAATTTGTGTAATAATTTTTTTGAGTACATGCTACTGCTCCCCTGCTGAAATAAAAGAACAGTTGCAGATATGTTTAATGCAAAATAGCACCGGACGACAAACAAATGACTCATTTGTATCTTTTACTTTTCAAAAAAGTCTCCTGCAGCATGTATCGTTCTTCTGGATTATAAATGTCATATACGAAAATACGTCAGCTAATGAGAATACTAATGTCTTTACGAACGATCCTTCTCGAACTGAGTTTGCAAATTGCCCTGATATGACCCTGAAGATTTAGTAATACTTAAAAAGCGATGTCGATGCATTCCTTATGTGTACTTTAACCGGTCTGAAAATAGGAATATTAGAGCTTCTACTGTATATGATTTAAATAGTGCAGTTAGCAGATTTTACAAGGCGGCCGTATTTTAAAATAATACTTTGATAGGACGGTTAGCATGTTATAATGCATATTTATCAGTCCGCTTTACGCCCCATGTATGAGCAAGTTATCTAAGTATTACTGTATCGCGTCAGCTAACCCACCTTTATAGATGAATGCGGGTACAGCTTAAAATATTTTTCTTTACTTATGGTGGGAACATCAACCAGCAGATGCCGATATTAAACAGCGTCGGCCGCACTACAACACAGACAAGACAAACAACCCGGAGTCGTGGGAGCCCCCTCTTGCGTTCGTCCAAGCCAGAATACCAACGTCGGCTCATCCAGTGCGCGGTGTAGGCTGCGGTTTCCCAAGCGATCCCCGCCGACCTCCTCAAAGTCAGCGCAACCAGTCTTCGTACCAGTCCCCTCGTCCTTGAGCGTAATAAAGAGATCACCACCACTGGCAGCTAGCCAACTTTGGGGTGCACTAGAAAACGGTACACACCTACGCATGGGCTTTCTAGCCAATGTTCATCAGACACAGCTAGAACAAGTCAACCTTAAAGACCTTGCTAATAAGGTCCATGCTGATTAAGGCCTTGCTAATGATCTAGGTTGGTCACACAGTTATCCGGCCTTGCGCCACTAGTGGAGGCTGCCAAAGTTTTCAAGCGAAGGTTGTACTGATTAACCGGTGTAGCTGGCGGTGTTCCACAGAACCATGCTCACCCAGAAAAATATTTTTCACCCAGAACTGGTGTGCGAGCACCAATGAAGTAATCAATAAAGCAATTTAATTGTTCCTTCCAGTGCTATGCTTTTAACCCGGGTTCCTTCGGTCTTAAAGTGAGTACTTTGAACACTAGACTACGTGTTCATGCTTGATGAATGTGAACCGAACTGACTTGTATGAATGCGCTCTACAGACGACGCAAAAAACAATTACACGAAGCCTAACGCCGAACAACGCGTAATGTCGCTATCTGGCATTGCACACTTCAGGAAAATTCTGACTTCCAGAAAACTGAACTCCTAAGCCGCGCTTCCGTGATCGCGTTGTGGTTACTTCGTTGGGTCGTTCTACAGGATGAAGATTGCTGGAAATGACATCAAAGCGTCATGCCGATTCTTCCAGAAAAGTGCGTTCGGGGAACGGCCGCTTTCTATACAGAAAGAAGGAAATAAAATCCAAAAGAAAGAAAGAACGAAAGGAAGGAAAAACAAAAGCAGTACAGAAAGGACGCCCACGCCTAGCTTCCCTTGTCCCATTTACCCGATTAAGGAAGGGCTCCGAAAATCTTTTATTATGAATTCTCCATTGCATGATGCGTCCATTACACGATGAATTGTCCATTCCATGACTGCATGAATTGTCCGCTACCACTCATGTAACACGCCTGATAGAGGACCCTTGTAGGAAATAAAATAAGCTGTCCTGAACATAAATTGAAGACGACGTAGCTAGGCATGGAATGGAAGATGATAGGTGTAGCCTTAAGAAACATGAAGAGAGCACAGGGGGCCATGGAACAAGTGCATGTTAAGGACATTTTAGTCGAAATCAGTAGGAAATGAGCATGAGCAGGACATGTCGCGATAAGAAAGGATAACCTTTGCTCGTATCTAGGAGAAGGCAATCGCGTGAGGGGGAGGCAGAATTCTGGGTGGGGAGATGAGATTCAAAGAAGTGACATTGCGGTGAGCGGAAAGTACTCGTTTTATGTCACCTTGTAGAGAAAGATGGTATCCGACCTGACCCGCAGAAGACTATGACCGGCAAAGAATTTCGCCACCACAGTCTGTGAAGGAGCTGCGCTGTTTACTAGGACTGTGCTCGTAATTTCGACGTTTTATTTCGTCGCTCACCCGCTGACACGCCTCCTGCGAAAGGATGCACCATTTCATTGAACACATGAATGTGACGCCTCTTTTGGACTGCTGAAGAGTCTCTTGAGATCACAACCAATTCTGCGGCACTTCGACCCCTCCGCACCAACAAAAGTTCCCTCAGACATTAGTGGTGTGGGCGTCGGTGCTGTAGTCGCCCAACGCCTTTGTGATAAAGGACATCAAATCGCTTATACCAGCCGCTCGCTGAGCAAGCCGGAGCACAATTATACTGTGACTGAACACGAATGTCTTGCCATAATTTTCGCAGTTCAGAGGTCTTTGTAATACTTGTACGGATGGCATTTCACGATCCTCACAGATCACCACTCCCTCTACTGGATTGTGAGTCTACGTGATTCACCTGGTCAACTTGCACGATGGGACTTCAGATTACGAGAAATTGTCTTCACTGTCTCTTACAAGACCGGCCGGCGCCATCCCGGCGCTCACGGCCTTTCATGACTGCCACTAAAGTCCACGGACTGCGATGCAGAACACCCCGATCAGTACCTCTCTTCCCTTGATCCCGCTTTTCCCGACGCGGACGTGTTCAAGACTGAACAGCTGAAGGACCCAGAGTTGCAGCCATACTTTTCCGCCGCTCCGAATTCTAAGATAGCGCGTTGGTTCTGTGTTCGCAATGGAATACTATATAAGATGAATTACCCGGCAACTGGGCCTTTACTGCTATTGGTAGTGCCGGAAAGCCTCCGTTCCTCTGTATTACGTGTCATGCATGATAACCGCACTTCCGGCCTCTTAGGATCAGTGCGGACTCTTTATAAAGCTAAAGAGCGTTTTTACTGGCCGCGAATTCGTGAGACTACCGAGCAGGATGTCGCCAGTTGCACGAGGTGTCAGCGTCACAAGTATCCCACGGAAGTTCCCGCCGGTCAACTCCAGCCTGTGCCGCCTGCGTGCTCGCCTTTGAGCAAATGGGCATTGAACTTCTAGGCCCTTTCCCAGGATCCTCCGCGGGTAACCGTTGGACAGTCGTGTGCGTTGATTACCACACTCGGTACTGCCGGACGGCCACCATACCCTCTGCGACTGCTGCTGCCTTCTCTCTGTTCTTGCTACATTCCGCCATCCTCCGGCACGGGCCGCCCGGAGTGATGATCAGTGGCCGTGGACGCCAGTTCGCTGCAGACGTACTGAAGGAGTTGCTAGGCTTGTGTGAGTCGACCTTTCGGCATTCAACACCCTGCCATCCTCAAACAAATGGAGTTACCGAGCGTGCGAGCCGGACGCTACGAACATACTTTCAATTGGGTGGCGTCCAATCATAAGAACTGCCCTAGTGAAAAAAATTCGTATGTACGGAAGATACGGATCCGTACATACGGAATTATGGTATTACGGATCCGCATGGTACGGATCCGCATGATACGGATCCGCATGGTACGGATCCGCATGATACGGATGCGCATAATCCATATCCGCATAATCCATATATATGGATTATACGGATCCGTATCCTCCGTATATACGGCTTTCATTTATACGGAAATATGGTATTATGGATGCCATAATACCATAGTGATTTTGGGTCAGCGAGTCTATACAATGCAGACAAGGTCTTCCATTAAGTCAGAACTTGTTGGAGGACAGCTTAATCGAGAGATCAAAGTAAACTGAGTAATATTTATTCTGCACATGTACGCGCAGAATAAGCCTAAACTATGTGCACTGTCAGATGACAACACCCTCGCATGCACCACGCATAATAAGTACAAAGAATACGCACTGTCAGACAAGACGACACCCTGGCACACGCCACCAAACACACACTTGTTCACGCCTGCCACCACTGGTTATGCTCCATGTGTCGAGAATGTAGAAACAGTGGCAGTTCACACACGCAGAGTAAGCATAAACAACGCGCACTGTCAGGCGACACGACACCCGGACACACACAAATCAGAATAAGCGTAATCAATGCACACTGTCAGATGACACGACACCCTGGCACGCGCCACAACACATGCACTTGTTCACACCTGCCGCCATTGACCATGCCAGATATGACGAGAATGTAGAAACAGCAGCAGATCTCAGGCGGCACTGCACGGGTATATCAGTAAAGAATCGCAGCAGCAAGGAAACGTCGCAAGCGCAATTACTTAGACGCGGCAGCGTGCGATACACTGGCAGGAGCGCCTCAAGCCACCAAAGACAAGCCCAACGTAGGTGGCGGCGCGCCGCGGTGGAATGTAACGTAATACCACGGTGGGTGAGAGGGAAAGACGACGGTCGCCGAGGGAGCGTTTGACGGGCACAGAAAGTATAGAGGAGGGGGAGGGAGGCCCCTCCCTCTCAGGTGACAAGAGGGAAAAGCCCCCCCCCCCTCCTCCCGTGCAATCGCCTGTGGTCATGGGTTCAGGTAGAACACCATGCTTTCCGTATACTACTTATTGCCACGTGGATCTTTCCGCATAGCGCATACGGATTCCGTTTGTTCTTTCCGTATCACATGCGGTTTCCGCATGTCCCGTATCATACTTTCCGTATATTCCGCATCGCGGTATGAGTCTATCCGTATAACAGATACGGCATCCGCATGTTCCTTAAGGCTACATTCGTACGCCGATACGGAATCCCTTATGTACCATATGATACTTCCCTATGTTCCTTACAATTTCCGTAAACGTCCGTAAAAAATCCATATATTTTATACGGAAAATATGCGGAACCCGTATGTTTTCCGTATGACGGCATGCGGATTTTTCAGTAGGGTGGGACGGCATTTTGCCATTTATAACATACGCGTTCAACACAGCAAGACACGGAACGACATGCTATAACCCATTCTCCTTCTCTAGAGAGCGCCCACCTCGTTACTTTGGATACTATCCGGCCTTTAATGACCATTGAAAACCTATCAGTAGCTGAGTCTATCTGTCGTGCTAAGGAAGCTCGTCGACTAGCGCGACTTCGCACGCTGGCTTCCCAGACCACGTCAAAGGCCTGATACGACAGTAAGCACCGTCCTGCGAGCTGTCTCTCGTGACTTTTAGTGACTGTGGGCCCCACTACGCAAGCGCGGTCTTTGCACCAAGTTTTTGGCGTGCTATGCTGGCCCATTTGTCATCATCGACCGTTTCAGTGAGGTAAACTATACGATCGCGCGCCTCATACCCAGTGGCCGACGTTCTGCAAGAACTCAGGTTAGGCACGTCGCCCTGCTAAAGCCACGTACACAACGAGAGGACACCTGACTCACCCGGCGGGCTTCGTCTGCGCGAGAAGAATTGTAACGGCGCCTCTGGAGCGAGAAAGAGGAGCTGTGGCAGAAGACGACGACGAGGAATTTGTTTCCGTTTCCGCAGCCCCACCCCACCGAGCGCTCCTTCGCTGAGTGTTCTCAATAAATGCCTCTTGGCTCGTAACAACATATATTGCAAAGAAAGAGACTTAGAGACAGCACCCGTTCCTGGGCCAGCTGTTCTATTATATGTCGTCGCCTTTTTCTGCATCGTTCTAGCTGCCCGCGCACCCGAAACCCAGCGTCGTTTTTGGTCATGGCAATGATATATATATAGATATTACCCCCACAGTAAATGACCACGTGGGCATAACGAATAAACACCTACCAGTACGCAGTGGCGATGCAGTCGTGCTAGTCGTGACTGATAGAATTATTCCCATAAGTATGCAAGATTGGTGCTTGGCTGCCAGGTATGGCAGGCTTACACGTATGTGATCATACTTAGCGTGCGATTAAAAATTACAGTTATGCCTCTCAACCTTCTTAGAATGCAGAATAAACAACTAAGAAAAAAAATTGCAATGTCAGATTTTTCTATTTGAGTATACGTACGTTGTGTACATCTTTACCAGTACACAGCTCTGGAAACGAATGTTTAAGAACAGATGCAGAGAAACCCATGTAGAAAGTGTGAGAATAGGCATTACATGCGTGCTTCCTTAGTCTCAGGTTTGTTTGTTTTTTTCAAACCTGAATAATGAAAGCAAACTACCAAGTCACTTGTGCTCTGTTATGAGGGGTTGTCGGCGCGCGGTTCTTTATATCTCAAGCCAAAAGAGGCAACAAATGAGATTAAAGACGAAAGGCAAAACGCAATGTACCATTCAAGATGGAAATGAAGAAAATGTGACTAAGGTAGACCTCCACATATTTGTAGTCCCGCGAAGCTTACCTTTATAATATTTAGGTTATGAGGGGTTGTCGCCGCGCGGTTCTTTATATCTCAAGCCAAAAGAGGCAACAAATGAGATTAAAGACGAAAGGCAAAACGCAATGTACCATTCAAGATGGAAATGAAGAAAATGTGACTAAGGTAGACCTCCACATATTTGTAGTCCCGCGAAGCTTACCTTTATAATATTTAGGTTATGAGGGGTTGTCGCCGCGCGGTTCTTTATATCTCAAGCCAAAAGAGGCAACAAATGAGATTAAAGACGAAAGGCAAAACGCAATGTACCATTCAAGATGGAAATGAAGAAAATGTGACTAAGGTAGACCTCCACATATTTGTAGTCCCGCGAAGCTTACCTTTATAATATTTAGGTTATGAGGGGTTGTCGCCGCGCGGTTCTTTATATCTCAAGCCAAAAGAGGCAACAAATGAGATTAAAGACGAAAGGCAAAACGCAATGTACCATTCAAGATGGAAATGAAGAAAATGTGACTAAGGTAGACCTCCACATATTTGTAGTCCCGCGAAGCTTACCTTTATAATATTTAGGTTGCCACCATTGTCGGGCAGTGATGCCGAAGACGTGCTCCTTATTGTTAGTATGTAGGCCAAGGTAGTCAAAATGGATGACCGCAGTGTTAAGGTTTAAACATTGTGATGCGCAAGTTGTCACTGTAATTTGTATAAGCGGCCTTCAGGCAGCTTACCTTTATTTATACCACTCTCTACCTCTTGCTGTGCTGTACACACACACACACACACACACACACACACACACACACACACACACACACACACACACACACACACACACACACACACACACACACACACACACACACACACACACACACGCGCACACACGCACACACACACACACACACACACACACACACACACACACACACACACACACACACACACACGCGCACACACACACACACACACACACACAAACACCCGCGCGCGCGCACACACACAGCCGGCATGACGCACATTAAGAGTAACAAAGGAAGCCGAATGCTTCACCTGTTTGGATGAGCACATGAGGCCGTATGCTCTCATGGGATTCTAATAAGCTCTCTGTTGTTCAGAATGACGTCGACACATTCATTTGGATTCCTTCAGTAAGGAGTTTATTCTTCGCAGACAAAGTTCGACAAACTAAAACTATGCCCGGTGTGGCTTATTGGGAACTATACGGCTGTCAAATGTGATGTACCTCCATGTAGGCAGTACAGACGCGAACAGATGTGTATTGTCCCGATTTTGTTTCGCCATGTCATTGGCACCATACCTTCAATGCAGAACTATCTTCTCATTGATATCGCTTACCCAAAGCCACCGGCAGGCCCTTACCATAGTGCGATCCTCTCTAATGTATCATCGTACTGTTGCTACGTCGTTGTTAAACCACTGTCCTTCATTTCCTTCCGGTCATTGTCATTATTCCATCGAAATCGACAATTTCTTCCTAAAATACCAGAAAAAGCTGCCTTGAACACACTGTTGCAACTTGCAGTATATGCGTGACTGTTTTCAACAATGTAACTAAAAAAGTCTGACCAGCCTGTTTCGGCTCTATTTCAGCTGGCCCAGTCGCATCTATTTGAAAATTTTCACGATTACCTTCAAGTTTTTACAGACGCATCTGTACACAATGGCGGCCAAGGTGACTCTGCAGCTTTCTTTTGCCCTACGACAAACATTTGGTGGGTGATTTGTATACCGCATCCATCCTCATCAACAACTGCGGAACTAGATGCGATTGATGTTGCTCTGAAATACGTACAAGAAGAATTAGGAGCTTCAAGGGTCGTCATACTTACAGACTCTCGTGCTGTCCTTTGCAGTTTGTTGAGAACAGAATCCGATGACCCAATTATGTGCAGCATCGTTAAATCTCCCTCAAAACTTACTACTCGTGGGGTATCCTTCATTTGCCAGTGGATACCTTCACATGTTGGTATTCCGGGGAATGAAGAGGCCGATCACCTCGCTTCAAGTTGTGCCCACAACGAGTGTGACTGCCAAGAAATTTCATGCCTGTTTGACAACGCTCGTCTGCTGATCCGCCGACATCTTCTAAAGCAGCACCCCGACCAGCGTGTCGCAAGAGGATTGTTCCCTCCTCGTATTCGAGGGGATTGCCTCGTCGGGACATAGCCATGCTATATAAGTTAAGAGTTGGTGCTGTATTAGTGCGTGAACGATTATATCGTCAAGGACGTGCGGACAGTCCGTTATGTTCATCGTGTGGGTTCTGCGAGACACTAGAACACATAATTTTAGTGTTGAACATTCGTTGCGCAGCGAGCACTGCTCACGAAGGAATATGGACTTATTGGACTTAGGTGCAGGACACTTGACGATTGCCTGTTCCCGGGAGGATGTGCTACTAGGCGTGACCAGGCCCATCGAGCCCTACTAACTTTCTTAAAGAGTAGGGCTAGCCCTACTAACTTTCTTAAAGAATAGCAGCGTACGACTCTTCATTTATGCTGACGACATCTGTATATGGACGTCAGCTGTGACGCGGCTTCAAGTTCGCGCTCGGCTTCAGAAGGCACTCACAGTGACATCGCGCTACCTGCGTAATCAAGGACTCCAGATTGCAAGTGAAAAGTCTGCAGTCGTGGCATTCACCAGAAAGCCAATGACAGGGTATGGCGTATCAATTAACGGGCAATGTGTGTCGTACAGCAGGAGTCATAGGTTTTTGGGTGTTATAATCGACAGAGACCTGTCCGGGACCCCACACGTCAACTATGTGAGAAAGCGGCTGACTTCTATCTGTCACTTGTTCAGGTTTCTTGCAGGAAAAACTTGGGGAGTGCCCATACACTCTATGTTACAGCTGTACCGGGTATTGTTTATTGGATTCCTGTGACACAGCCTTCCTGCAATATCCAATACTTGCAAAACGAACCTGCGCACGATCCAACGCATCCAAGCCCAGGCTCTTAGGATATACCTTGGCTTACCACGCTGTGCATCAACCGCTGAAACCATCGCGATTGCTCAGGATTATTCAAACACGACGCACAATACCGTTGAGACCATGCGTACATACCTCAGGCAATACGCCAGGAACCCCTCCCACCACTTGGCAATCCTCGCAGCTGAAAGGCCCCGTACGCCATTTAGTACAACTATCTATGCCCATCGTGCATCGTTTACAACAGGGTATGCGCCTGCGGAGTGACCGACCGTTCGACATGCGAGGTCTGCGGCACCGAGGAAGACATTGATCATCTATTATGCCGCTGCCCCCGATTTGCCTCTGAAAGACGAACGCTTTCTGGTGTGATGCGACGACTGGACCATCGGCCGCTCTTCGTGCAGATGCTGCTGGAGCACCGTCCCCATCGCTCTTCGGCCAACAAGGCAGTTAAAGCGTTATTGAGTTTCTTAAGGACCACGGGCCTTTGTGAACGTCTGTGACTATTGCGTAGTGCCAACGCCACATAAGTGTCAGCGTATTTGTTGATCATTTCCTTTTTTTCTTCTTGTTCTTGTGCTCCCTTCTCTCTGTCTCTCTCATCTTTCTACTCCCCTTTCCCTTTTCCCCCCAGTGTTGGGTAGCCAACCGGACTGCTGTCTGGTTAACCTCCCTGCCTCTCTTCCTTTTGTATTCTTTCCTTCCTTCGTAAAGAACACCGATTTGGCCTCGCGTTTATGGACATTATTCCATGTGACCACTTATTTGTGTTTACGTCTGTGTTATTTGTTTTGTTTGTTTATTTTCTCTTTCCTATTCTCTCTCTTCTTTTTTTTCCCTCATGTCTTCCTTTCCTCGGTGCTTCCACTTCCCGACGGAGCAAGCAGGCGTTGTGCGTCACTAGGTGGAAGTTGTCAGCTGTTCCCTCCCTATTTCCTCTGTGTCTTCGTGTTTTTTTGTGCATGCAAACCAAATAATAATAATAATAATAATAATAATAATAATAATAATAATAATAATAATAATATTCTCGGCCAACACAGGTTGTACGATATCGTCATTTTCCCCTGCATTATGCTATATATAGAAGACATTTACTGGTCTATGGTTGGGTGATCTAGTGATAGTTAATGCCATAGTGCAAACTGGAAAATATATGTAGCCATAATGAATTTCCACGTTGTGATCTTGTTGCGCGACTGTTCAAGGCAATATGTTGACATTCAGTTGGTGCGGAACCAAATCGTGATTGCTCACGCATTGAACTTGACGGCGGCGGATAATTACACATTAATGGTACATTGGTTTGCTCTTCTATCGTTGCAGAGCGTGCTAAAGCGTTATGCCGATGACTGCGATGTCCTTACTTCGTGAATTCTGTTATTACTGCTTGTTCTTACTCATATAGAGCATGCCAATATAATCAAAATGTCCCAAAATACTAAGTGTCACGGTAAAGTGGAATTGAGGACAATATCGATGCAGAACGAATTGGCGCATCCACTGAAAGAGAGGCTTACGATTCTTCCATAGACATTCCCCGCCATATATTTGAAACCCTTATTCTTTCTTCAAACTAACGCACCATCGTCAAAACTTGTCCGTGCTTCTCTGTCGTTGTGTAGTTTGTGCGCAACCACAATTTCCTTCTAAGCATGAACCAATTGGCCCAGCAGCAAGTTTTATTGAACGTCATCAAGCACTGGATAACGATAATTTTTTTTAGAGAATTTTGCTACACACTTTGTAGTTCAGTATGGCGTCAACATTCCCAGAGACTTCTTCCGAAACCAGTTCATTCTTTGCAGAAAGAGAGCAACAACAATGCCCAGCGTGGCATAGTGAGTGTATCAAATGTGACACTATGGTATCATCCATCTGCGTTTATTCTGAACATCTAGCATCGTCATGGGATTGACGTCACTCCAAATTCTTGAAAATGTCATCTTTTAATCATGCCATTGTCACATAGCCACTCTCAGGCCTTTTTTCTCTTCACTTTTCCTTTAAGGAAAAGTGAAGAGAAAAGTACCGGCTCGTAACTGTCTCTCTCAATGGAGGTCACCTCAAGAAGCCGCCACGGGGAGGGGGAAAGGGGAGGGAAAGGAAAGCAGGAAACATGAGATAGGGACTAATAGGCCTGCGAGTGCGCTCGCGCACGATGCCTCCGCGCCGGGAGAAAAAAACCAGCAGGCGGGTCAACAAAAAGAGCGCGGATGTTAACAAGCATCACGTGACGCGCCAGCGGACGCGTGAAAAGTTCGGCACGGCAGGAAGGAAAACAACAGCATTGAGGGCCTTAAAGACGCGTAAATAGCTTGGCGTCATCGAAAAAATCGAGCACGGCGTACAGTGCATTCCCGAGTTTGGATCGATGAGCGCCAGGGAACCATAAGTCGTCTAGACTCACGTGTGGAAGTCCCAGGCGGCCGTAAACACCGAAGAGCTGACGGCGCTGGTCGTCGTAGCCGGGGCACTGCAGCAGGATGTGCTCGAGGGTTTCCTCCGCCGGACACTGCGCACACGATGGGCTCCCCGTTGCCGGTAAGGCGAAAGAGCCGTTCCGTGGTGCGACTGCAGTTGGTGCGCAGACGAAGGAGGAAGGCCCGGGCACGCCTGCTGAGGCACGCCTGCTCTCGTAGAGGCAGCGGGGGGTTACCGATAGCCACACGTGAGTCTGGGTGTAGCGCATGCACATGGCGCGCGATACGCAGTCACGCTACGTCACTCACGCGGACGAATGAAGTGATGGGCGTGCTGGGGTCGTGGGCCTCGTTGACACGGGCGTCGGCAGCTTCTTTGCCGTGTATTCCGACGTGAGAGGGCGCCCATGTAACACCCCATCACAGCCACTGTTCACGATCAGAGTAAACTTTCGCGTGAGTCACTGCGCGATGTGGGTGCCGCGTTCTCCTCGCGCGAGTCGCACAACACTGCCGCTGATGGTGGTAGGAGCTCGGCGAGTTGATCCGCCGCCAGATCAATCGCCGCAAGCTCAGCAGTCTTTGAGGACGCGTCGAAGGGAAGCGGGCATTTTCCCTGCAGGCCAACAGAAAGCATGACACTCGCGGCGGCCACCGAACCAGCCACGGTCACCGAGCCGTCAGTGTAAACAAGTACGTGGTCAGAGAGGTGCTCCTCGATCGTGGCCGCTGTCTCTTGCTGTAGGGCACACTGAGGGGGTACTTCTCTTGGCCCGGATGCCAAGAATCGTGGTCGTGATGGCGAGGCCGCGATCCTGGTGAGGTGGGGATGGGGAACCAGCCGGAGTCCGGTGTGTCGCGGACGATATTGGCGTACTCCTGCGCACGTTTACCCATGCCGGAGTGCGGACGCGAGAGGAGCCACTTGGCCAGTCGTCGTCCCTGCGATGTCATGTACATGCGGTAGATGTGGCGCAATGCACCGCTCTTAGCACGCAGTGAGAGGGATGTGGCCTGCCTCCGCCAGTGTGGGGCCCACGGGTGAGGTGCGCGGTGTCCGAAGAGGCGGCGCACGACGCCACGGTGGTCTGTGCCGAGCGTGTCCCACTGCGTGGGCCTCAGCGAGACGAGCGGCATGGCGTACAGCGTCCTGGCCGTGGCGACTGCGTTGTACAGCCGCAAGGCGAGGTCCGGGGAGCAGCCCCTTGCCACCGGCGAGAAGTCTGGAGGCTGTGTGGGCAATTTTCCGCGACCCCTTGCGGATATCCGCGGCCACAGGCTTCCAGCTCAGCCGGTGGTCAATGGTGAGGCCGAGGTACCGGACCTTGCGTTGCCACGGCAGCTGACGACCACGCAGTGTGAGCTTCGGCACAGAGCGCGCCCAGGGGCTCGGGTGCACGGGGAGGAGGGCCTGCGTTTTGGCGGTAGAGAGCACGAGGCCGATGCTGCCGACGAAGTCGTCCACCGCGTCGATGCAGGCCTGCATACTCCAGCGGAATTGGAGGCCGCGCGAAGTGTGTCCACTCGCGAACAGCGCGACGTCGTCGGCGTACACCACCACACGCACCTCGAAAGCTGTGTTGTAGGGAAGGAAGTTCTGAGCTCCCCGCCGAGACGCGCTGAGCTCCTCCCCGCCGACGCGAACACGAAATGCGCGCTCGCTGAAAAACGCCTCCATGTATGCCAACATGTTCCCACACACACGTATGTCATGGAAGGGGCGTCCATGATGGTGGGAGAGAGTCAAAGGCACTGAGCATATCGAACAAGACGCCTACCTCACCGCTGTGTTTGGCCTCCTCAAGGAGGCTGACGGCGTCGGCGATCGAGTCGGCCGTGGAGCGATGAGCCGGGAAGCCGCTCTGCTCTGCCGCCAGGAAATTGAGCTCGGCAGCAATCCATTGGAGGCGCCGAAGGGCCATGGCCTCGAACAGCGTCTCGGAGGCGAAAGTGAGCCATACGGGCCGGCACGATGCTTGTTCTGACGCCGGCTTCCCCCGCTGGTGGATGGGTATGACAAGGGCTTCCTTCCACGAAGATGGTAACACTCCTGTGCGCCAGGCGGCGTTGAAAGCGTCCAGGAGTTGTGGAAGTTGACCCTTGTCAAAGTTCCGCAGCATCTCATTCGTGATGCCATCACTGCCGGGTGCTGAGCGACGCTTGGGGGTGGGCAGGGCCGCGCGAAGTTCCGCGATGGTAAACTCCGCCGTGCACAGCTCACCGATCGGGTCCGCGATGGCTGGAGTGAGGAAATAGCGCCGGGGCGCGAAAAGTTCGGGCCTCCTGGGGAGTTGGGAGCACAGCAGCGGGGGCTGCGGCTGTGTTGAGCGACAGGCCCGCGAACGTGTCGGCGAGCTGCGCAGCAGAGGTGCCGAGCGCCACAGCGATGGAGAATTCCGGAAAGCGGAGCACCCGAGCGCGCAGCAGCGACCGGAAAATCCGTCCCGATCGCCGCTGTTAACGCGGATCGTCGAAGGTTCGGCAGAGGCTGGACCAGCCGCCGTCACGGCGTTGGTGAGCGTGGCGGCGAAAAACCGCGTCGATGCGGTTGTAAACAGTCCAGTCCTCTGCCTTATCCGAGAGATCCGCTTTGCGCTGCACCAGTCGCCCAGCCGCTCGCAGGTTGAGGAGCTTGATGTCAGGCGCTAGGGTGCCGAGCGGACTGCGATACACCGTCGTGGCAGCACTCGCGCACTCGGATATGTGTTGAAAAACGCCTCCCGCGACTGGCACTACAGCACACAGTTGGCGGAAGCGGGGCCAGTTCACAACACGGTAGCTCCTGGTGCACTGCTCTCTTGCGTGGGGTTCGAGGGTGATCGGATAATGATCCGAACCCTGGAGTGTCCGGAGCACGGCGCCACGAGTATCAACAGTCGTCCGAGACGAGGGAGAAGTCAGTGCGCTCCGCACAGCACCGCGGCGCACAAAAGTGGGCGGTCATCGTTGAGTATGTGGAAACCCGCAGACAGCACGGCGTTCATCAGGGCTCTGTCACTGGCATTGACACTGCTGGCAGCCCCAAGCCGTGTGATGCGAGTTAGTCACCGCACATCACAGATGCACCACCGAGGCGCCCGGCGAGTCGCAAAAGAAACTCGGCGTCCCACTCGCCCGGTGAGAAGACAAACACTCGCGACGCACGTGTTCGCTGCCGCAACGCGCACTCTCACTGCCGCGCACTCCAAGATGTCCAAGACGTCGATGGGGACCTGAGGGAGCCGCGTAGCCACGTATATGGACGCCCTGGAGCGACCCGTAGGATGCGCGGTGTTCTCGCAGTCGGTTTGGAGGCACGCGCTGTCCTCGCAGGCCGTGGCGCACACCAGTGACACGACACCGACTGCGCCGTGCTTAAGGAGCCGCTCCTCCATCTCGGAAATCGACTCGCACTACCGCAGCAAAGAGCGACAATATGGCCCCGCCATCACACCCGACCGAGGA
>JALIZH010032907.1:0-14413 GCA_030522465.1 Rhipicephalus appendiculatus | reverse complement strand
GAAGAGGTTTATTGATTGTGCGAGGACGTTACGGTCGCTAGCGTCGAGGCAGCGTGAAGAACCGTCCAGAGGCACAGCAGCGATCCGAAACACGAGCCGAGCGAGCCGAGCGTTGGCGATGCTGCTGGATGAAGGCGCATCTTCTTCTTCACAATCGCCCCCGCTGAAAAAGGAGCCATCCTGGCGACCTAAGAAGTTTCAGGTAGAGGCTCATGGTATGTCTTGAGGCGGGAAACGTGGACGATGTCACGTCCACGCCGGCGCATGTCATCCGATCGAGAAACTGGCTCGATGAGAAAATTAACCGGAGATGTTTTCTCCAAGACGGTGTAAGGCTCCTCATACCTTGGAACAAGCTTCGAGGAGACCCCTGGAGTTTGGTATGGGACAGATAGCCAAACAAGAGACCCTGGGGCATAGCCAGGATCTGGAACTGAGGTGCTGCGGTTTTCTTTCTGGCGTTGCTGCTCTTGCGATGTAATCGTGCGAGCGAGCTGGCGGCACTCTTCGGCTTGTCGAGCAGCTTCGGAGACAGGTGGGCACTCGGAAGCATCAGGACGGTAGGGAAGCAGAGTGTCGATAGTGTGGGAAGGCTCGCGTCCGTAGAGGAGATAGAAAGGCGAAAATCCCGTAGTTGTTTGTATTGCGGTGTTGTATGCGAATGTTACATAGGGGAGTACACGATCCCAGTTGCTATGGTCCGATGCCACGTACATCGATAGCATATCACCCAGCGTTCGATCAAACCGTTCCGTGAGCCCATTAATCTGCGGGTGGTATGCTGTGGTTCTCCGGTGAATGACGTGGCACTCCGAAAGCAGAGCTTCGAGGACCTCGGAGAGAAAAGCGCGGCCTCTGTCACTTAGGAGCTTCTCGAGGTGCGCCATATCGAAGGATAAAGCGACGTAAAATGAAAGAGGCGACATCCCGAGCGGTTGCGCTCGGCAAAGCGGCAGTTTCGGCTTAGCGCGTCAGGTGGTCGACAGCAACTATAATCCACCGATTGCCATCTGGTGTCATTGGAAGGGGGCCGTAGAGGTCAACGCCGACGCGATCAAATGGCTTGGCAGGGCATGGAAGCGGCTGCAGTGCGCCAGTGGCACGTAAAGGTGTTGACTTGCGTCTCTGGCAGTCAGGACAGCACTGCACGAATTTCCGCACGAAATTGCACATGCCGCGCCAGTAATAGCGATGGCGAAGGCGTTCGTATGTCTTAAACACCCCGGCGTGGCCACATTGCGGATCGTCGTGAAGAGAGGCGCACACTTGCGATCGCAAGCTGCGTGGAATGACCAGTAGCCACCGGCGGCCATCGGCAGCGTAGTTGCGGCGATGAAGGAGTTGATCGCGGATGGTGAAATGAAAAGCTTGACGTCGGAGGGACCGAGGTACAGGAAGGGCGGATGTACCTGATAGATGATCAAGAAGAGATGCGATCCAAGGGTCACGACGTTGTTCGGTGGCTATCGAGTCGAGATCGAGGGATGACAAGGGGTGGACGCAAGTGGTTCCGCACGCCGGTTCTGGAGGTAAAGGAGAGCGGGAGAGGGCGTCAGCGTCAGAGTGCTTGCGTCCGCAGCGGTATACGACGCGAATGTCGTACTCCTGGATGCGGAGGGCCCAACGCGCTAGGCGGCCAGAAGGGTCTTTTAACGTGGCGAGCCAGCAAAGCGCGTGGTGATCAGTTACAAGATCGAAAGGGCGGCCGTATAAGTAGGGCCGGAACTTTCCAAGCGCCCACACCAGAGCCAAACACTCTTTTTCAGTCACGCTGTAATTAGTTTCGGCTTTCGTCAGCGTGCGACTAGCGTAGGCCACGACGTATTCTGAATAGCCGGGCTTTCGTTGAGCGAGGACAGCGCCAAGCCCGACGCCGCTGGCGTCTGTGTGTACTTCGGTAGGAGCCGTCGGATCGAAGTGGCGAAGTATAGGTGGGGAGGTGAGCAGACGGCGCAGCGTAGTGAAGGCGACGTCACATGCAGGGGACCAGGAGGAGAGGTTCACGTCGCCGCGAAGAAGCTGCGTTAACGGTGACAGGATGGATGCAAAATTGCGAACAAAGCGCCGGAAGTACGAGCACAGGCCTACCAAACTGCGAAGTTCCTTCATGGTCGTCGGCTTGGGAAATTCCGCGACTGCAGCAAAGCGGCATTTCTTGAGGTTAAGCTGAAGGCGAGCGTTTGTCAGACAAGTCAACACGTGCCTGAGGCGAAGGAGGTGCGTAGGGAAATCATGCGAAAAAACCACGACATCATCGAGGTAACAGAGGCACATATGCCACTTTAGGCCACGTAGCGTATTATCCATAAGTCGTTCGAACGTGGCAGGCGCGTTACAAAGCCCAAAGGGCATGACGTTAAACTCGTATAGTCCATCAGGTGTTATAAATGCAGTTTTTCTGGCGATCGGCTTCAGCCATTGGGACTTGCCAGTAGCCAGATCGCAAGTCCATCGATGAGAAGAATTCTGCTCCGTGAAGGGTGTCAATGGCGTCATCAATGCGCCGCAAATGATAGACGTCCTTGCGCGTTATCTTATTCAAACGACGGCAATCTACGCAAAACCGGATAGATCCGTCTTTCTTACGCACCAGGACAACAGGCGATGCCCAGGGGACTGTGAGATGGTCGAATAACGTCTCTGCGAAGCATGTCTTCGACTTGGTCGTTAATGACGCGGCGCTCTTCAGCGGAGACACGGTATGGTCTTTGACGCAGCGGCTGGTGTAAACCGGTGTCAACGTGATGTTGCACTTGCGACGTGCGGCCCAGTTGAGGTTGCGAAACATCGAAAGAATTCCGGAACTCGTGCAGAAGATCAAGTAGGTCGGCGTGTTCGGCAGGGGTTAGGGTATCGGCGATGGCGCTGGAAAACATATCGCTGGACGACTCCCCGAGTGCCGACAGGGCAACTGGTTGGTCGCAGTTGTCCGGGACATCAACCAGAGACGACGAGTCGAGATCTTCCACGCGGCCGAGATATTCGCCTGCAAGCAATGTGACTGGTGCGGAGAGCGGATTGAAGACGAATATATTGCTGCTGCCGGCGGCGATGTCAAGCGTTGCGAAAGGTAGCGGCAAGGCTCGACGACTCGTGAAGACATCGGACGGCGTGAAAAAGATTGTAGCATCGGTGTTGGCGTCACAGAAAACGGGAACAAGTGCGAAAGCACCAGGCGGAATTTCGGTGTCCTCACGAACGAGCAACTTAGGCGGCTGATGAAGAGCGTCGAGTAATGGGGCGTCGCACAATGGTGAGAACTCAACTTCGGCGTGTCCGCAGTCGATGACGGCATTATGGCGGGATAGGAAGTCCCACCCGAGGATGACGTCATGCGAACAGGCAGAAAGGACAATAAACTCAACGATGTACAGATTGCCTTCAATGAAAACTCTTGCGGTGCAAGCTGCGAGAGGCGTCACTTGCTGCGCGCTTGCGGTGTGGAGCGATAGTCCCGAAAGCGGCGTCGTTACCTTGCGTAATGAACGGCAGAGATGAGCGGCTATGACAGAAACGGCGGCGCCGGTGTCCACTAGTGCAAAAGTACGAACACCTTCAACGGTTATTGCGACCACGTTAGTAGGGGGGGGAGTGAGGGCTTGCACAGGTCGAAGATGGCACAGTTCTTGCCTCTTGAATTGCGGCGGTTAGTTTTCCTGGTCGGAGGGTCCGGGCCGGCTACGCATGGGGGAGGGCGATCGCCGACGAGGAGATATTGAACGCTGCGGCTGGAAGTCAGGGCGGTGAGTAGGGGCATAGGGCTGGAATGATGGGCCAGGAACGTGTTGGGAGAAGGGCTGGCTGCCTGATTGCGATGACGGGGCACAGTCGCCGAATGCTTGGGGGCGACGGCGGCAATAGCGGGCGACGTGTCCGGGAGTACCGCAGGCGTAGCAAATCGGTCTGTTATCTGGCGTCCTCCACGGATTGGCGATGGTCGGTGCTGCCCAAGATCCAGTATAAACACGTGGTTGCATAGGCTGTGAGTGCGTGGTGTAAGATGGCTGCGGAAGCCTACGCACAGCGTACGCATACGTGAGGGGCGCGGCTACAGGCTGCACGGCTTGCGGATAGGCGACAGGAGCGGCCACAGGCTGCGCTGCACACGTGTAGTGAACGGGGCTGGATGGAGGCGGCTCGTGGTGCGCAAAAGGAAGAGCGTGGGCAACCTCGTCCGAAATAACAGTGCGGAGCGAGGCGGGCAAGCGGGTGGTGGGCTCATGAGTAAAGAGCATTAAGGAAAGTTGGCGGGCAACTTCCTCACGGACGAAGTCTCGGACCTGCTGAAGCAAGGTCGAATGGTCAGGCATAGTGTCGAGACTGCACAGCGACTCGCCACCCCGTGGAGGCTGCCGAGTCAGGGCGCGTTGTTTCTTCAACTCGTCGTAGCTCTGACACAAGCTGACGACTTCGGAAACTGTGCGCGGATTCCTAGCCAAGAGCATTTGGAATGCGCCGTCGTCAACGCCTTTAAGGATTTCCTTGATCTTGTCAGCTTCGGGCATGGTGTCGTTGACACGTCTACAAAGGTCCACGACGTCCTCAATGTAGCTTGTGAAGCTTTCTCCTGTCTGCTGTGAGCGGACGCGCAAGCGCTGCTCTGCACGCTACTTGCGGACAGCGGGTCGACCGAACACTTCTGAGGAGGACGTCTTGAAGACGGACCATGTGGGGATGTCTTGTTTGTGGTTGTTGAACCACAGTTCGGCGACACCAGTTAGGTAAAAGATGACGTGGCCTAGCTTGTCGGGGTCATCCCACTTATTATGCGCGCTCACCAGTTCGTAGTGGTCAAGCCAGTCTTCCACGTCGGTGTCGTCTGCACCGCTGAAGACCTTTGGATCCCGCAGCCGAGGAATGCCGCGGCAGGTGGCGGACTGGGGAGAAGGCGCCGGTGGGTTTGCGTTGTCAGTCATGATGGGCGGAAGCGTCCGGCTTCGCAGCTCCAGGGTGTAGCGACGGGGATGTACAGCACCCTCCACCAAATGTGAAGAGGTTTATTGATTGTGCGAGGACGTTACGGTCGCTAGCGTCGAGGCAGCGTGAAGAACCGTCCAGAGGCACAGCAGCGATCCGAAACACGAGCCGAGCGAGCCGAGCGTTGGCGATGCTGCTGGATGAAGGCGCAGCTTCTTCTTCACAGGTTAAAGAATATCAAGAAATTATCCACGGTACATTGGCTGCAGTTCAAGCTCCCCTCAATCAATCAATCAATCAATCAATCAATCAATCAATCAATCAATCAATCAATCAATCAATCAATCAATCAATCAGTCAACCAACCAATTTTTTTGTCTTTTACAATACAAAGCACAAGATAAGAATACACAAAAGGAGGTCCCGTAGTGTAAACTGAAGGGGGGACCTCCTGTGAACTATAAACATAAATATTTGATTGCTAACAGCAGTAGCGAAGGTGGTAAGATTACAATATTATAAATAACGATGCACAGTTATAACCAAATGACCATATGAACTTAATAAGAACTTGTTGTTGGGCGAGTTAGTGATTGCATAACATGGTGATTTTAGCGCAAAAAGAGACGAACACATGTGAGAGACAGGACAGGCGTTACTAACAACTGGTTATTACAAAGGTTGCAATGAAGTATATAGCACAACGGTGCGCAGCCGCAGCGAGCGCACATCAAAGCCACACCACTTATCAGGCTACAGGCGTGTCATAAAAAAAAACCTAACTTCATTTTTTTGTACAAGCAGATACACGTGTCACTAACGCAGTTACTTCCTTTTTTCTTTATATGGTACGCCTCCCAAAGTTGACGAGCTGATTTGTTCCGGCTTCTACCTAGAATCTTGGCCTCACGAAATAACGGCTCACACGTGCATTTCGGCAGTGGGACGAAAGATCGGCACCGTCTACTTAAGATTTTGCTCATGTTCCCTTAAGGGGAGATGCGATCCGGAAAAAAAGTTGCGTTAATCTGTAGCCTAAGGCAGTGAAATTTTTGCTGTATATATAGGATTTTATGCTGATTTCAAATATGCAATTAGTTTTATAGTAAGTTGTACAGTTTTCGTTTTGTGCCACGACAATGTGTAAAATATAGTTCTTTTGTAGACTCTTCTTTTGCCAGTAAATGTTTATCGTTCTGAGCCATTATTGGCTCATATTGCTCCACATTACCTGTAGAATGCAAATAACTATCAAGAAAGCGCGTATAAGACAATTTAATGGACAATAAAAATTGTAATATGAAAAGCCTTGGAATGCTCAGACCATACTAATTGTTTATTTTAGGTTTGTAATAATTATATTAGGCGATATCAAGTTTTACAGTAGATACTTGCACTCTGGACATGTTAAGAAATATGTCGGTAAAATTTCATCCCGATCTGGCTATTAGAAGTACCAAAAACATCATGTAAAAACTCACGAAGTTGCCCAGAATTGTGTCTTGAAAAAAACGCATTTTAAAGGCATAAGTGAAAGCTCATCTATGCGGAAAACATTTGTCATTTAAGATGATTTATTCCGCCATGAGAGCTTGGCAATCATGGTTATTTTGAGCATGTGACTTTAGTGAACCCCTCATGCGAAATGCAATGGCAAGCAGCCAGGTGACAATTTCCAGGGGACTCTAGACAATCAGGACTTCTTCGATTTTTAGTGGCCACCTTGTGCTCTTTAAAAGCAATTTTGACCTACTTCGAATTTAATTACAATGTTCAGTTTTTTTGTCGTGAAAGCAGAGAAACTAAACTTGTGAAAGCAAATAAAAACGAAAATATGTAATTTTTTGAAAAAAAAACGCGTTTTTCGACTCGCATCTCCCCCTTAACCGGTCTTAAGGCAGCGGCCTGTTTGCCCTTCTCGGCGCCAAACAAGCTCGCACAGCTTTGGCCTCGCACCAGAAAGGTGCGAGGGCAACTTTGTGTGTCCTGTAGGTAGCAAGAAAAAATTGGGGGACCCTTGCTCTTTGCCTTTAAGAGTTCAACGCGATAGCAATATCCTGTCCCGAGTTTGTGCTTCAACCACCTAGTGCATACTTGCTATGGACCCACTACGTGGTGTTAAGGGAATACGCGCAGTAAGGTGTGTGCCTTTTGTAATGGGTGACCGGCTTTAAACTACGAAGTCGTTATGATAGTCACATATTCTGACGCCCGATGGCAATGTACGCTTGTACCACGCAATATTACTGGGATATTACATGTTATATTGCGACGCCTACAGGGTTGCCGTTGGGTAGACTTCAAAAAGAGCCAGAAACGAAGCTAAAGGTAGCCAAAGTAGCCATTCCATTTAACTTTATCGCCAAATTTGTAGCCAAATAGAAGTAAACCAGCATTATGACTAGAATTTTTGTAAAATAAATGATTTTGAGTGTGCAGAAACAGAAATAAGACCACATTTATTTCCCTCTAGCTCTTCAAGCCACATGTGAGCTGCAAAAAAATGATCTTTTTATTTATTTATTTACCGCAAGGCAAAGAACATTAATGAGGAGAGTGGAAAAAAAAGACAGAAAGAAGGAAAGGAATAGAGTATAGTGAGTAAAGAAAGAACAATGAATACACTTCCAACAGACTAGTAAGCTTCGTGTTTTACAAGATAGAATTATCTCAGAGCGATAACCAAAGGGTTGGATATATAGTGCGGTGATAAGATAAGTCGATCGTGGAGCACGATACTCTGGTACATTCTATGAAGTAAGCTCAAGCGGCAAAAATTTCGATGCGCAGCTAGAGAGGGAGCAGAAAGGCTGGATTTCGCGGCTCTTATTTTAGCAGGGTGCTTTTAGTCAAAAAGATATAATATCTGGGGTTTAACGTCCCAAAACGACGATATGATTATGAGAGACGCCGTAGTGGAGGGCTCCGGAAATTTTGACCATCTGGTGTTCTTTAACGTGCACTGACATCGCACAGTACACGGGCCTCTACCATTTCGCCTCCATCGAAATGCGACCGCCGCGGTCGGGATCGAACCCACGACCTTCGGGTCAGCAGCCGAGCCCCGTAGCCACTGTTCCACCGAGGCGGACAAAAAAAAGAATTTTACATTCTTCCTTTTAATATTACATGATATATAATAGCATATAAATATTCATAAGAAGTGGCGGGTTATGTAATGCAGTGCTCTTCAAGAATATTAGTGTTTCGGGAGACGAATAACCTTGCATTTTCTGACGTTTATTTCCCTAAATCATATGTTGCATCCGGTGGCGCAGCCACAGTATCGTATTAGTAAGTATAAGTTCCGTGCATCTGTATATATTTATGCAGGAAGCAGTTCTTTCTAGAGACAAAGTAATTTTGGAGCATGCATTCCCGCCAATAAGTCGGTGGGAACGTTAAACGTTGAAGCAGTTTTTCCTTGAAGCCGCAGACCGAAATTCATTAATAGATTTACCATAACAGACGAGCTTCATTTTTGTGCTAATATTTGTTTTGCGTGGGGGGTGCTTTGATCACATTAGCGTGTTGCTGGGGCCATTACATGCGCGCGCATTAGCTTATGTGGCAGAAAAGGTTGAAAACAGGGGTGAACTTTAGGCTTTCTTGTTCTTTTACTGCAAATATCATGAAAGCTGGCTACTAAATGCGCCTAAGCAGAAGTTCAATGTAGCCAAAAAAGTAGCCATGGCGCCAACCTGAAATTTTCGTAGCCAGACGGGGTCCAAAAGTAGCCAATTTGGCGCAAAGTAGCCACCAACGGCAACCCTGGACGCCTACATAAAGGACGCTTCCGTTTACGAAGCATGAAAGTTATTTTCGCTTCATTTCCAAGAAGAGGCGTGGCTGTGTGGTAGAACACCTGCTTGCCACGCAGACGGTCTGGGTTCGATCCTCACTCGGACCCGCAAATTTTTATTATTTATTTTATTTGCATCTTTCTCGATTTTTCGGCCATGGACAAGATTATGATTTTTCGCTCACAACCAACGACGCCGACACCGACGCCGATACAGGAATTTCTGCGAAACGAGCTCTTTAACGCTATCGCGTCAAAAAGGATACTCAAAGAAGCATGCCTCGCCCTTTGTAAAATGTGTGCAAGGAGTGGTGTACGACATACCGCTGTCTTGCGGAAAGTCGTACGTAGGGCAAACAGGCCGCTGCTTTAATGACCGGTTAAGGGAGCATGCGCAAAATCTTAAGAAAGTAGATGGTGGCCATCTGTCGTCCCACTGCCGAAAATGTACGTACGTGTGAGCCGTTATTTCGTGAGGCCAAGATTCTAGGTAGAAGCCGGAACAAATAAGCTCTTCAACTTTGGGAGGCGTACCATATAAAGAAAAAAGGAAGTAGCTGTGTTAGTGACACGTCTATCTGCTTGTACAAAAATGACGTTAGGTTTTTTTTATATGACACGTCTGTAGCCTGATAAGTGGTGTTGCCTTGATATGCGCTCGCTGCGCCTGCGCACCATTGTGCAATATACTTCATTGCAACCTTTGCAATGAAGCAGTTGTTGGTAGCGCCTCCCCTGTCTCTCCCATGTGCTCGTCTTATGTGCTCGTCTTTTGTTAGAAACGGTAATGTATTCTATAATGATATGGCTGCGAAGTGAACGGTATGTCTGCCATGATTAGTTCGTACTTTGGGCAGAAGAAAATTGTTATGCTGCACGAAACGAGTTGGGTCAGTATAAAGTAGAGATGATGGAGGAATTACTGACAATAAGATTTCTTCAATAAATAGTTTGAAAAGAAAGGCAGCACGATTGCATTGGAAAAGGGCGGCAACTTCAGGAATAATATTATGGCGGGTGGACTTGACGTGATTAACCGAACTGCGTGGTTCTGAATAATTTTTTATGGCTTTAGGTGAGTAGTGTATGTGTTCGCCGGGATGTGTTACCCCAGCATCTTATGCTGTAATTAATGTGAGAGTCTACAGACATCACATAGAGTTAGAGCAATGCAGGTCGCAAATGGAACTGGACGTGTCCTAATGAGAATGCGTAATCTATGTGCTAACTTCTTTTTTAAATGTGTTACATGGTTTTGAAATTTCAGTTTACAGTCGATGTTTACGCCTAAGTATACGCATCTTCACTTTCTGATAGCAAATTCAGCTTTAGAGTGATTGATGGTATGTTTATTAATTTTGCACCATAACTACAAGATTTACCGACATTGAGACTTGCATGAAGACATGGGGACCTCAAACCAGTGGAGGCGGGCTCATGAAAACAACGGGTAAGCCATATATGAGACCCTCGACACCTACGGTGGAGGGGACCGGAAAACCGTAACTGCCACCATGGATCGACACGACCATTATACTATCTGGCAATGGAACTGTCGAGGCTATAGTAGAAAAAGATCCAATTTATATCAATACCTAATTAATAAGGAACATTCTGATGTCATATTGTTACAGGAGACATATTGCAAGGCCAAATTAACTGGGTACAGATCATTCTGTAGTGCCGACGGGGAGACAAGAGTTGTCACCACTCTAGTTAAGCGTCACCATACGGTCGTACAGCATGACACAGGCATTGCGGATGTAGAGAATTTATTAATTGAGTTAATACCTTCGAGGAAAAATAATCAAAGCTTATTTATCCTTAATGTTTACAACAACCCAAGAAATAGACATCCAAATTTCCGATCACTTCTCTGCAAGACCCTCTCTATTGCGAATGGTAGAGCCTTGGTTATTGGAGGGGGACTTCAATGCTCAACACATGGCATGGGGATACAAATTTCAAAACCCCAAAGGCAGACAGCTATGGCAAGATGCACAACAACAGGGCCTTACTCTCATCACAGACCCTTCGATTCCCACGAGGCGAGGGTCTAGTGTTACCTCAGATACTACGCCCGATCTCACTTTTACGAAGAACATTAGGGATGCAAAGTGGCTCAACACGCTACAGGATCTAGGAAGCGATCACAGTATCCTCGAAATCAATATAAAAGCAGGGCCACGCAAATCTAAGGGCAAGCAACTCAAAATTGTAGACTGGGACAAACTCAGAGAAATCCGCAAAGAAAAGGATAATACTATTTCAGATATAGACTGGACCACGCAGCTTAAACAGGATGTTAGTTTAGCGACACAAGCCATCCCCTCAGGAAGCCCAAGTGGACCATGTAGACAGTAAACTCCTACATATGTGGGAAGCGAAAGAAGGTCTCCTGAGGAGATGGAAAACCCAGAGACACAACAGGACGCTCCGACGAAGGCTAGCCCGGCTTAACAGGGACATAGAAACATACGCACAACAGCTCTGCAAACAACAATGGGAGGAAACATGCACCTCTATGGATAAACAGTTAGGGCTATCCAGAACCTGGAACCTTCTCAGGTATCTTTTGAGTCCCGAGGACACTAAAGCAACGTACAGACAAAACAAACAAAATATTACAAACATATGAAAACACCGAAGAAGCTTTTATGGATGAGGTGGCCGCACGGTATTTATCTCGGGATAAGCCAGCGACACACCCACATTATACAGGCACCGAAAACGCACAACTCGACGAAGAGATCAGCGAAGCAGAGTTAAGAGCAGCTCTACAAAAGGTTAATACCAAATCGGCGCCAGGTCTAGATGGCATAACAAACAAGATGATGCGAAATCTTGATGATGCTTCTCTAGAACAGCTTACCAAGTATATGAACGACTGCTGGGAATCAGGCACAATACCGGAACAATGGAAAACAGCTCAAATTATGCTAATACCTAAACCAGGCAAGCGGCTACAGTTGGAGAACTTGCGACCCATTTCGCTCACTTCCGGTGTCGGAAAACTCATGGAACACGTTGTCCTAACAAGAGTGACCAACTATCTCGAAGACAACGACGTTCTTCCGCCTACCATGTTAGGCTTCCGGAGAAACTTGTCGACACAGGATGCAATGCTCCAACTTAAACATGAAATCATAGCAAACACAAGTCGAAACGCCAAAGCTATCCTAGGTTTAGACCTAAGGAAAGCTTTTGACAGTGTTACGCACGAAACAATATTAAACAGAATAACAGAGCTAGGCCTAGGCCAGCGAGTATACACCTACATTCGAGACTTCCTGACTAACAGAAAAGCGCGCATTAAAATAGGAGGCATTGAGTCCGAGGAACTACAGCTAGGAAGCGCAGGTACGCCCCAAGGGTCAGTAATCTCTCCTATGCTGTTTAATCTCGCTCTGATCGGCTTACCAGCAAAGCTACAGAAAATCGACGGCCTCCGTCATACCATCTATGCTGACGATATTACCCTATGGGTGAGCGATGGCAGTGATGGACAAGTTGAAAACACATTACAATGTGCGATTGAAACAGTTGAACGATACTTATCAGGAACCGGGCTGGCGTGTTCCGCAGAGAAATCTGAGCTCCTCATTTATAATCCATCACGACGTGGCCGAAAACCACGCAACTACGAGGAAAAGAACAACCCAGAAATTCACCTCACTACGGCAGATGGTAAACCCACACCCAAAGTGGATAGGATGAGAGTATTGGGACTTATTATTGAAAGTAACGGCCGCAATGGGGAGACCATACGAAAATTAGACGATGTCACATCTCAAATCATGCGGCTACTTAAACGCATTGCCAACAAATATAGCGGAATGAAAGAAGCCAATCTACATATACTAGTCCAAGCGTTCGTAATAAGCAGAATAGTTTACGTAGCATCGTACCTACGATGGCACTCATCAGAACGATACAAATTAGATTGTTTAATCAGGAAAATTTACAAGCAAGCAATAGGACTCTCCGTCACCACCAGCAACGATAGTCTTCTGCAGCTAGGTCTACACAATACACTGGATGAGTTAATCGAGGCACAGCGCATCGCACAATACGAACGCCTATCCAAAACTAAAACAGGCAGGCAAATATTGGATCGGCTAGGTATTGCGTATCACACTCAGCATGGCGTCAAAGAAGATATGCCCAGACACATTAGAGGCGTGATAACCGTCCTTCCTATACCCAAGAATATGCATCCCGCCCACCATCAGGGCAGACGGGAAAGCAGGGCCCGTGATATACAAAGGAAATTTGGTAACAGCCTGGACACCGTATTCGTAGATGCAGCTAGATACAGACACAAGCGCGCCTACACAGCCGTAGTTATAAATAATGAGGGGAAAATGTTTAACGAGCGCTACCATCCGTACGCCACACGTAGAAACCGCAGAGGAAATAGCTATCGCATTAGCCATAGCACAAACACTAGCGGACGTAATAGTCAGCGATTCGCAGACGGCGATAAGAAACTTCGCAAATGGTAGAATCTCCCCGGAGGCACTACAGATTCTAAAACCTGGTATCAATCAAGAAAAAAGTGTCCATCTCATTTGGACACCCGCTCACACACTATCAGACGGTAGCAATGAGGCAGCGCACCGCATGGCTCGAGGGCTTACAGACCGAGCATCGGGTAGTCCTGTCTCAGGGAATACGTACGAGTGGGAGTGGGAAGATCGAATGACCACATTTCACGAAATTACAGCACACCATAGAATGCAGAGGCGTACATTCCCCCCCCGCCTCACCCTAAATTGAGCAGGAAACAGTCTGTCGAATGGCGGCAGTTACAAACCCGTTCCTACCCGAGTCCAGCCATCCTGCACATAATTCACCCAGACTTATACACGACAGACAAGTGCAGACATTGCGACTCTAGAGCCACCTTAGAGCACATACTATGGGGATGTCCAGGCACAATAAACAATAACCATGATGCAGCCTTAAACAGCGACAGCCTCCGCGCGCGCTGGGAGTCTGCGTTGCTCAGCTAGGACCTGGAGCAACAACTCTGGGCCGTCCAGCGAGCCGAGGAAGCCGCCAAGGGCCAGCAACCCTTGGCCGAAGCCTAGGCGGGATCCAGGCCCATCCCACAAATTCGCAGGGCGCTGAATAAAGTTATTTGATCTGATCTGATCTTAACAAGTTAGGAAGATCACTGTTAAGTTGGGTTACTACTAATGACACATGTTCGTTAGAATTATTTATTGTAGTGTCGTCAGCATATAATATGCATCTTAGATGTTGGTGCTAAAAGACGAGGACGAAGGGAAGAAGGTACACACACACTGGCGCTACTGATAACAATCATTTGTTGTCAGTGGCACCAGTGTGTGTACCTTCCCTTCGTCCTCCTCTTTTAGCGCCAACATCTAAGAAACATGACAGACCAACAAGCCCGCATCACCACCCTCGTCAATTTATTATGCAGTTAAAGGACGTGAGACAGTTAGGTAGGTCATTAATATAAAGTAAATTTATCAAAAGAATTCCTTTGATACACCTGAATTCGTCTGTTATGCGCACATTACGGCCTCTCTAAACGTACTGCACGATAGCAGCTTGGTACAGACAACTCACGCCGCCCTGAAAAGATCAGCTCCCCGTGAAGGACAACGCGACACAGCCCATCAGCACCTGCCGCCACATGTCCACTGAGGCTCGCCGGAAGCA
>JALIZH010032906.1:0-30901 GCA_030522465.1 Rhipicephalus appendiculatus | reverse complement strand
AGGCGCACGCTCATCGCAGCGAGAGGCGCGACGACCTTTAGAGTGCGCGCTCCGTGCCACCTTCGCACCATCTCGCTAGTGATGACGAAAACGCGGTGAAGTCGAGGAGCTCTGAGGACCGCCAACGGTATAGGCACCGGGCGCGGGGACTGGTGGCGCCTCTTTCGGTGGCGACGGGGAACTAATGGAATGGGGAGTGCCGAAAAGGGCGCAGGCGCTTGCTGCGGGGGCGCGGGGCTGGACTTTCGTTTCGCTTGATTGTGCTCTCATCGCTTGTGTCGTGCGCTGCCGAAATCTACGTGTGCGCGAAGACTGAAGATTACAATATCTTAAGGGTCGGCGAAGGATCGAAAATCAATGGAAAACATAACAGGAACGGGGGCGTACAAAACTACAACTGAGGAACAAGTGCAATCGGCGAAGCATCCAGTAAAGACGAGAAGGGAATGGGAGACGTACGCTCTATTTTTTTAATGTTAGGGGACAATGTTAACGTATAGACAGAATAACAAAGTATTAGGAAAAATTCGGCAGATCCCACGTATTGTGGGAACCGATTTTATGCGAATCAGCGAGTCTATGCTGCATTTGTTTTTTAGCTTTAAGTCACGCGTAACGAGGTGTATCGACGTGTTTTTGTAGATGGAGTTGTGCGCACATAGTGTGCTTAATAAGCATGCCGACTACACTGACGTTTAAAGGCTAACTTGTGGTCTGACGTAATGTTAGCGCTCATGTTAGAGAACAGACGTCAGTGTTATTGAAACGAAGCGCACGCTACGTTGCGATTCACAATTCGTGCCGATGCTGTGAATATCATACGCGTAGCGTTGATCAGAGTATTGTTCCGGGTCGAGCAACGCTTGAATATAGCTTGCAGATTCATAGGAGCACATATGTAATGTTTATCTGACGGTTATAAAAGCGGAGCTAACATTGAAATCAAAGGGGTACATAGTAGCACAAACTTAGAAAATAAAGACACAAGAAAACAAGTACGAGGGAGCGCCCGACCTTTCTGCTCCCTCCTACTTCTTTTCTCGTGCCTATTTTCAAAGTTTGCGCTTACTATGTACCCCTTTGATGTTAACCAACTCGCCCAACAAGAAGTCTTAATAAAACCAAGATTGGCGTTAAGCCGACGTAACGTCTGTTTCATATCAGTACATGAGTAATGTTTATTACCTTGTCATAAATTAGATAGCCAGCACTGCAACCACAATTGACGTCGGTTGCACCGACATTTTTCTTGCGCATAGGATCTTTTCAAAAGTAATTTGAAGTCATGGCTTGGCTCTGTGGTGAATATTTGATATCCGCTCAGAGTACCTGGTTTCGACTCCTGCTGGGATCCGGATTTCTATTCTTTGCATACGTCGGGTTCACGTGGCTGATGCCGGATTTTTTGGACATGCACCCGCTTAAATTATCAATGTCTGTTCTCCCCCGTTCCTGGGTCGATCCATTGTGAATCACCTGTGCATCATACCAGCATCCCGCGGCCCGTGGTATACGCCTGGTATGTGCCGCACGTGACTGGAAAGATTTTCGCGCTACTCATACCACCATATCACAACCAGACAGCCATGTTCCTCTTTATTTTCGTACCCACCTATGCCAATTTTGGTTAATGTCAACTTAAGGAGGCGACCTCGAGAGCGCCCAGACGTAGGCGGCTAGATAGAGAAATAGAGGCATTTATAGATAGAGATAAGAAATGCTTTGCGTTTAAAATAGAAATAGGAATGGGGGATACCTAGATCTAGCTCCACATCGTAGCTTATCGCATTGAACTTCGTCTGCGGGGGTGCACTTGCAAAAGCAATTTGCAGTCGTTGTCACTTTTATATTCCTTGATGTCAAGCACGTGGCCAGCTTCGTGCAAGCGGTGACCCTTCTCTAGAGCAAACGCATGAAAACGCGTACGCCGGCTGGTCAAGCCTTGAAAGCCGCAACGCAATGTAACTGGCATCGCCATTAGTGCACGTGCGCTGTCAGTACTCCGCCTTCCCTGCCAGGAGCCCAACAGTGAGGAGCAGCGAGTTTGGTAGTTAAAATACAAAGATGTTTATTTTACAACACTTTCGCCAATCGGGCCGGTCTCAATTGCAGTCCCGAAAGGGAGGAGGCATCGTGCTTCTGGTCCGCCTCCAAACGAAAGCAAACGCATAAAAGCACAGCACCACGCAAAGAACCCTAGTCGACTGACGTTCCGACGGTGCTCCTGGGTGTGAAGACATGAAAAGAACATGTGTCATCCTTTCTTGATGACTTGGCGACCATTGAATGCTGCCACGACCGCAAACGACTGCGGGGAAGTCTCCCTGGAGCCCGACGAGTGGCCCCTGTTATCTGAACACATGTCCGACAGTCGAACGCTTCGTGCTTTGTTCAAGAAACACTGTTACTGCCGCTTCTCTTATTTGCCTTGGGCGACAAACGAAACAGCTTACAGCTTGCGATTGTCTAAAAAGAAACGCCGCCGTTACTACTTGAATACGATGCCGAAAGTAGCAGAGCCTTCTCCGCGTCGTCTGCTTCACATGCCAGTGCTTTCGCTGCCGCCGCTAGGGGCGCTTTTCGGGAGGGCGCCGCTGGCGCCGTACGACGGCCGCCCGGTGCCTTTAGCAAGCTGAGGAACGTACGCTCCCGTAGCCGAAATGTTTCGCGTCGCGCGCTGAGCAGTGCGAAGTCGTAGGTTCGACGCCCGGCGACGGAACCTTTTCTTCTAGTTTTTCTTTGATCTCATTATGTTAGTTTATATTTTACAACGTCATATCCGGGACGGAAATACGTCAGAAGAGCCGTGGTGGACCCCGGCATAAAACACTTTCGTGTTAAAAACTGCAGGACGCTTGCGCTTCGCCTTCAAGAGCAGGTCGCGATAGCGTGATCGGGACACGTGCGCATTGCCTTCTGAACTGCTAGTTTACTTCGGTTCCAGGTGCATGCCTCAACCGTACCGTTGGGGAAACGAACGACTGTGCGCGTAACATTGGCCGTTCCAAAGTATCACTGAATGGCTATTGCAAGCACATTTGTTAATTGCCTACTACGCCATAGTTACTACTTTTGCGAATCAGCGAAGGGCCCACTACGCGTCCGTATCACGCGAACGTACGCAGCTGTTCACTTTGTTGATGCTTCTGCTGCTGACGATGGTTAAATATGTCTCGGCCCTTTGTAATGGGTGGGCCTTTAAAAGACCCACTCGTTGCTCAAATCCCATCTTTTGACTAAGATGGAAAACTGGGCGAGTTGTGTCGTGTCCACTTCTCGTCTTAGTCTGTGTTTTTCGCGCTGTTAGCGACGATGGACCATCTTTTGACGCCTGGCGCGATTCTACGCTTGTGCCACGCAATATATGATGCGTTAAGGAGACTCCTTCCGCTGCATGATATTCATATGGTATTTTTTTCCAAAGCAGTATCAACAAGTATTGTGGCTCTGTGGTTGAACACCTTATTGACACACAGACGGCCAGGGTTCGGTCCTCACTCGGACCCGGAAATTTTTATTATTTATTTCATTTGCATCTTTCTCGATTTTTCGGTCAAGGACAAGCTGATGATCTTTCGCTCACAACAAACGACGCCAACGCCGACACCGACACCGATGCCGACGCCGGAATTTGTGCAAAACGAGCTCTCTATCGCGTTAAAAGTAGTCGAAAAAATATTCGGTCGTTCGAATAGGTTTGTGCCTTGATTGTCCTCGTTCTTAGCGCTACTCGTCAATGTATTCAGCGTTGAGCCAACTAACCCAAACCAAAGTTTTATTCTCATAGTCAAGAGCTTGAAATAAGGTTTGACGTTTCCTTCGAAAGATGGCCTGGTGGTTTGTAATAGTCGGAAATACCTTTCATTGAAACGCATATATTCCGCAAGAAGTTGTCAAAGAAGCATGAGCTACTGTCGCTGCTTAAACAAAGGAACACTGTGGTAGAGCTCCTGTGTCAGTGGCTCCATAAGCGGTGGTCTCGGCGTCCTTCTCACCTGTTATGTTCTGTTGAAATGTTATTGATGTACATAGTCGGAGTTGATAAATTTCTCTACACGCAGTTGGGCTTCAGTAAAGTAGGGTGCCCTTTCAAAAATTGGGGGACCCTTAAGCTTCGCCTTTAAGAGGTGAACGCGATTGCGATATCCTGTCCCTAGTGCTTACTTCAATCACTTAGTGCATACTATGTAATGGGTCGCATGCCTTAAACCACGAGCAATTATGAGCGGTAAATGTTTTCGAACTTGCTTATGCACCCACTACGTGGTCTTAAGGGAGTACGCGCTGTGACGTGTGTGCCTTTTTAGGCGCGAAGCACACAAGGACAAGAAAGAGGTGTTCTCGCGCTAGTAGTATACTGTCATGAATTTCCAACAAGCCCAAGCCGCTACCCTTGTGATCCTTGAGCCGGCACCCCGCCGTCGCCATCGCCGTTGAAGCTCCTTGGCACGGTGCCAGCTGTGGTGTCTCCCTCTCACGCGCGAGGATAAATGAGCTTTATGAGCGCTGGAACACGGATGGCGTCTGCACGATGAGCAAAGCGCGAGAATTAAAACGCATGTGAAATGAAGGCAGATTAGTCTCCCTCTCCCTCTTTCTTCGACTCTGCCCTCTTCTCTCAAACCGGCGAACGCGCGAAACCTTCCCTTCATCATGCCGTCCGCCCATGGTTGGTCCGTTCCCTGGACAATGAAACGCCGCGCGCGCCGAACGCCTCGTGCGTCCCATTTCTAAGGAGCTTCGCTCATCCATGGCCTCCGAGATTAGCCGGCAACGGCGCGCCGCCGGCTAATCTCGGAGGCCATGGCTCATCGGTTGTATTCGTACAGGGAACAACTGCTAGTTTTGTATGGATGGATGCTATCAGCGAGGGCGACGCTGGAGGTAAGTAAATTCGCCACCTGGCAGTGTGTTAATCCATTGACAAAATTGCACTTTTCCTATTCGAAACGCGCCGAATGGGACGGACCCGTAGAAACGATGCGTTTAAGGTACTAATTGTGGATTTCACGGGCACGATCCATTACTTTACAAGAGCACTGTGAGAGGACAGTGGTAGATATAAAAGGCGCGTTTGTAAAGCCTACTGTGTATGGAACCGTGGCGCAGTAGATAGCGTGCGCGACATCTCTTGTGGCGGACCAAGAGGTCGTAGGTGCGACTCCCGCTGACGGAACTTTTTTTTGAGACAGCGGAAGTGTGGGTGTGGGACAACAATGCCGAACACGCTTTGGTCCCGCCGGGCAGTTCTGTTTAGAAGAGAACAACCAAAAGGCGCATTTGATTTATCGAGTAACAAGGATAATAATATGTGAGGTTTTAGGTCCCGAAACTACGAGATGATTATGAGAGACGCCATAGTGGAGGGCTCCGGAAATTTTGACCATCTAGTGTTCGTTAACGTGCACTGACATCGCACAGTACACGGGGCTCTATCATTTTACCTCCATCGAAATGCGACCGCCGCGGCCGGGATCGAACCCGCAATCTTCGGGTCAGCAGCCGAGCACCGTAGCCACTGATCCACCGAGGCAGACCAAGTAACAAGGAGCATCGCGGGATATGAAAATGGGCCCTACCGCTACTAGAGAGTGCTGCCTGAAATTTTGATTTGATGTGTATGCGTATGTGCAAGAAACACATTGATGAATCGGACATCATCACTGCCTGCTATTTCAATTTCAATCGCCTAAATCTTGTTCAGAAGTTACATCGTATCGGTGAAAACATAGGTGGCGAAGCATCTCAGTTCCATTTGCATGGTCATTACATAAATTCATTCTACAGAAGCAGCTCATGCAGCAATGACGTATTGATCTCCTCTTATCAGTTACTTCACATAATTCAATAGAAAAGTGAACAGCAATGCTGGGCGAGCAATCGACTCTCTACGCAACCAATAAATAGCGATTTCTCAGGAGCGAACGCGGGTGCAACAGCCCGGATGTTCGCCTCTTTTTTAATGGGTGGTCGGCTTTGAACTACGATGTCATTATAATATTCACATGTTCTGACGCCCGATTGCAATGTACGCTTGTACCACGCAATATTACTGTGATATTACATGTTGTATTGTGACGCCTGTATAG
Organism: Rhipicephalus appendiculatus; assembly: GCA_030522465.1. Classification (NCBI taxonomy): domain Eukaryota; kingdom Metazoa; phylum Arthropoda; class Arachnida; order Ixodida; family Ixodidae; genus Rhipicephalus; species Rhipicephalus appendiculatus. Next base: position 24,812 of record JALIZH010032906.1, on the reverse strand, counting down.
AGGACGCGTGTATTGGTAAAGCATGAAAGTTACTTTCACTGCATTTCCAAGCAGAGAGAGTTGTTTTGAATGTAATACCAAGCAGAAGCCTGGCTGTGTGGTGGAATACCTGCTTTCCACGCACTGGACCTGGGTTCGATCCTTACTCGGACCCGGAAATTTTATTATTTATTTTATTTGCATCTCTCTCGATATTTCGGTAACGGACAATATGATGATTTTTCGCTCACAACCAACGCCGCCGCCGCCGACACCAGCATTTGTGCGAAACGAGCTCTTTAACGCTACCGCGTTAACAAGAAATAGCTTGACTTACTCCATTCAGTAGTGATCACGAGGACGGCTTGGTGAGATGGTAATGCATCACGAAAGGCTACAGCGGACATAAACATCGATGATGGACGAACACATAAGACATAGTGCTGAGGTGCAACTGATACTTTATTTTTGGCGGAGAAAATTTATATGGACCTAACAAGTCAATGGCAGCACTCTTAGGCCCAGCACCAACAAAAGATGAAGTTAGAAAACAACACTCATAATTTTTCCACACTGCCTAAGGCTTGTCAACGTTAAAAAAAATCTATGTCTTTGTTTCATAAGGTCACTAGTCATCAGCATACATTTGGTCGCATCGTCATAGAGTGCGTCGGCATATTTTTAAAGTCTGGCTAGAAATGGTTGGGGCACCCTTTATAGCTTGAACCGCTGAAAGTGGCTCGTCACAGCACCTGTAATAACTCAGTCTTCCTCTGTGAATTTCAATATCTGAGAGCCAACAGGCCTCTAGAACAAAGGTCTCAAACTCAGCTTAGATTGCGGGCCGAAGTGACGAAATTGTCTATATATATATATATATATATATATATATATATATATATATATATATATATATATATATATATATATATATATATATATATATATATATATATATATATATATATATATATATATATATATAGTCGAAAAAAAGAGGACGACAAACGTACGAAACGCAAATTTTTACTGTAGTAAAAATTTGCGTTTCGTACATTTGTCGTCCTCTTTTTTTTCGACTACATTTCTTACCGGAGCCATAGAACTGCTTCCTCGCATATATATATATATAATATATATAATATATATATATATATATATATATATATATATATATATATATATATATATATATATACATATATATATATATATATATATATATATATATATATATATATATATATATATATATATATATATATATATAGTCGAAAAAAAGAGGACGACAAACGTACGAAACGCAAATTTTTACTGTAGTAAAAATTTGCGTTTGGTACATTTGTCGTCCTCTTTTTTCGACTACATTTCTTACCGGAGCCATAGAACTGCTTCCTCGCATATATATATATAATATATATATATATATATATATATATATATATATATATATATATATATATATATATATATATATATATATATATATATATATATATATATATATATATATATATATATATATATATATATATATATATATATATATATATATATATATACATATGGGTCATTCCATGCCAACTGTCCCAGAGGTGGCACTCGACCATCGCAGATTTTGCTGATAAAATTTACACCTGTTTCGTATACCCCATGTAGTACTGTGGCCATATATTTTTGCTCGAAAAAATTTTTCAAGACCGTGGCGCCCCCCTCAAAGTTCGCCATTTTTTCTTATGCTATCTGGAACTCTGTCTAAGCATTCTTAATAATATTGTGGTTTTCAGGAAAGTGTATTTTGGCACAAAAAATGTTTATGGGTGAATTAGACTTCAGATGTTCCCGAAAAAAAATTGTGAAATCGGAAAAAATATGCGATTTGTCTCATATTTGACCGTATTTTTCGTACTGATGCGGTCCAAGTAAAAATCCTCTTGATGCGGCGTTTGATAGACCACTTTATGGCTAAGTAATGAAGAAAGTCTAATCAAATCATTTTTTTGTTTTAAGACAGAAAATAATTTTTGAAGTTTGTCCTCAGAACGCGCCCTGCATTCATTTTGGTGACACTTTGCCGCAAAGCACGTGGTCGCCCTCGCAGCTGACTCTTGTCACAGAAAGCGGCAAGGTGCTAGATGTATGTCAGCGGCTCGTGAGTGGTCGAAAAGTCTTGTTGCTTTGATGTCAAGGCCCCGAGTAGTGAGTTCGCTTTACGATGTGAGCTTGCTTGGCGCGCCCATTGGGAAGTATGGACGCTATACAGCAGCTTGCGGTATCGTTGGCAAATTGTGCTACAGGACCGTCTGCACAACTAGTGTACACTGAACGAAACAAATAATGCATATTTGGAACACTTTTTATTGTGTATTCTAATTGTGCAGACGGCCCTGTAGCACAATTTGCCAACGATACCGCAAGCTGCTGTACGGCGTCCATACTTCCCAATGGGCGCGCCAAGCAAGCTCACATCGTAAAGCGAACTCAATACTCGGGGCCTTGACATCAAAGCAACAAGACTTTCGACCACTCACGAGCCGCTGACATACATCTAGCACCTTGCCGCTTCCTGTGACAAGAGTCAGCTGCGAGGGCGACCACGTGCTTTGCGGCAAAGTGTCACCAAAATGAATGCAGGGCGCGTTCTGAGGACAAACTTCAAAAATTATTTTCTGTCTTAAAACAAAATGATTTCATTAAACTTTCTTCATTACTTAGCCATAAAGGGGTCTATCACACGCCGCATCAAGAGGATTTTTACTTGGACCGCATCAGTACGAAAAATACGGTCAAATATGAGACAAATCGCATATTTTTTCCGATTTCACAATTTTTTTTCGGGAACATCTGAAGTCTAATTCACCCATAAACAGTTTTGTACAAAAATACACTTTCCTGAAAACCACAATATTATTAAGAATGCTTAGACAGAATGCCAGATAGCATAAGAAAAAATGGCGAACTTTGAAGATTTTCGTTGTTTTTGAAAAGGCCTAGCTGGCAGGGAAACACAAACATTTCGGAATGGCTAAGTAGTAGAACTAAACGAAACCTCTCTAGTAGCTCAAGCGTCATTTCGAAGCTCTACAGACAAACATAGATTTTATATACATTTTTATATTATGCACAGTTTGGCAAAAGCAAGCGAACTTTGAGGGGGCGCCACGGTCTTGAAAAATTTTTTTCGAGCAAAAATGTTTCGCCAGAGTACTATATGGGGTATACGAAACAGGTGTAAATTTTATCGGCAAAATCTGCGATGGTCGAGCGCCACCTCTGGGACAGTTGGCATGGAATGACCCATATATATATATATATATATATATATATATATATATATATATATATATATATATATATATATATACTCCCCGTAATGGCAACAGGCGGCGCTGACTGACGCTCCCACGTTTAAATGCACATATATACACCATAAAGTGGACGGAGGGATGACCGTCACCGTAGCTCAGTGGTAGAGCATCGGACGCGTTATTCGAAGGTCGCAGGTTCGGATTCCTGCCGGTGGCAAGTTATCTTTTTCGTCCACTTTTCTTTCTTCACGTTTACGTTACAATTACTTCTAATAACGTCCCCTATACTTTCCTTGGCATTATTGTCTGTCGTGCAGGCCAAGATCCTCTCCATCATCGAAACGAAAGTCGCCGCCCTTGTCGAATCGCAGCTCACGGCGATAGCAGAGCCCAAACGCACAGCAGTAGTGGAGTCGAGGCTCGAAGCTCTCGTCCAGGCGAAGTTGGAGCCCATCACCACCCAAATCGGTGACACGTTCACGACTCTCAGCCGCAGGATGGACACTCATACAGCCCGAATCAACGAGCTCAAGTCGCAACTGACGAACTTCATGGCTCATGTCAAGAACAACTGCATTGGTCACGCGGAACTTGAAGACTGGCATGGCAGGAAAAAACCACGCTCACAGAGAGAGAAAGCTTCTCCCTCAATCTCTCCCGAAGCCGAGCAAGTAAACGCACAGGACATTCACGACGATGGCAGGCTCTAACAACAAAATTCCAATTCCGCAACCGACTTTTCGCATTTGGCAGTGGAACTGTAGATCGTACAGACCCCGACTGGCGAATCTGCAAGAATATATAAAAGTAAATCAACCCGACCTCATCGCTTTGCAAGAGAGCAATACTGAAAAAGTAAGGCTCACAGGATACAATACTGTCACCCTGACCCCAAGAACCGCCATTCTACTCCGGAAAACCGTCGCGGCCCAAGCACACAAGATAGAAGACACTACAGTTGAACACACCATCGTGGAAGTCATGCCGGAACGAAAGTCACAACAAAGCCTCTACGTCGCTAACGTATACAGCCCACCGAGAGATCAGCTCACGGACTACGATCACTTCATCCGCGAACTGAGAAAACGCACGAGAGGCCAGCGGCTCGTGGTCGTAGGGGACTTCAACGCGCCTCACACGGCTTGGAACTATGCCACCACCACCAGAAAAGGCGCGAGAGTCCACGACGCCGCACAGCAGCATGACCTCACGTTATGGAATGATCCGCTCCAACCCACGAGAGTGGGAAACAGCGTCTCGAGAGATACCAACCCCGACCTCACCTTTACAAGAGACATCAAGAAGGCGGGATGGACCTGTCTCCCCGAGACGCTTGGTAGTGATCACCACATCATTCAACTCGAAATTGAATATGACCGTCGACCGACCAAAACAGGCACAGCAAGACTGACAGATTGGAACGCCTTCAGAAACGGGCTCGACGACGACGACGACACAATAGTGGACATCGACGCGTGGCTCACAAAAGTTCTGGATACTGCCCAACGGTGCACCAAAGTAATGCAACTTAACGAAGACAACCCCGCAATAGACTCCCACTTACTCCACCTCTGGGAGGCCAGAAGAGCCTTACTAAAGAGATGGAAGAGGCAAAAACTCAACAAGAAACTCAGGAAGAGAATTTTCTTATTGACAGAACAGTCACAACAGTATGCTGAACAGCTAGCAAGACACAACTGGCGTGACTTCTGCAATAAGCTGCAGGGTACTCTCAGCACCAAGAAGACGTGGCGCCTGCTGAGGGCTCTTCTCGACGAGCACCCCACCAAGACGCAGCAGCGGCAACAAATCCGTCGACTAACACACAACTACGACGGCTCGGAGGAAGACCTACTCGGTGAACTATGCAACAAGCTCCGCGGTCCAGTCCAATCAGCGACACCATCCCCACCGCACGAAGAATACGAAGGCATACCCAACGCTGACCTTGACAGGCCCTTCACACCAGCAGAGCTTCAAGCAGCCCTTTCTAAGCTAACGAGAAACACGAGTCCGGGCAAAGACAGGATAGTGAACAAGCACCTTCGACAGCTACCCAATCCGGCTTTGACTGCTCTCCTACGGTACTTCAACGACTGCTGGGACAAAGGAGAACTTCCAGCCGCGTGGAAGCATTCGGAGGTGATCATGATACCTAAGCCCAACAAGCCCATAGCTGTTGAGAACTTAAGGCCCATTTCCCTGACCTCGTGCGTTGGCAAGCTGTTTGAGCATATGGTACATGACCGGCTCACGTCGCACCTTGAGGACAACCGGTACTTCCCAGACACCATGTTCGGATTCCGCCAGCTGCTTTCTACGCAGGACGTCCTCCTACTCCTGAAGGAAGATCTAATTGATCACCTCAGCAAGAACAGCAAGTCGTCCGTTCTTGCAATCGATGTCAAGGGCGCCTTCGACAATGTTAGCCATAAAGCCATACTGCAAAATCTCGAAGACACCGGCTGCGGCTCCAAGATTTATGGCTATGTTCGAAACTTTCTCACCAGTCGTACGGCTACGGTGGGGATATACAACCTACGAAGTGCAAAATTCGAGCTGCCGAACAGAGGCACACCTCAAGGTTCCGTCATATCACCGCTGCTATTCAACGTGGCGCTCCTTAGGCTGCCCCGGCTTCTTGACAACATACAGGGCCTACGTCACGCCATCTACGCGGACGATATTACGCTGTGGACGCGAGGCAGGAGCACTGGAGAGCAAGAAAGCTGCCTTCAGGAAGCGGTCGACGCCATCGAGAATTATCTCGAAAGCTGCGGCCTCCATTGCGCACCTGAAAAATCGGAATTGCTAGTACTTCAAGCCCGCACGCGAGGAAGACCTCCAACCTACGAAGCGCCAGACCCGTGCGTCATCCTCCGCGGGGTCCCAGTACCGAAGGTCGCCTCGCTCCGAGTACTCGGCTTGCACCTGCACCGCGATGGATCAGGGGCCGCCACGCTCCCTCGACTTCAACACACGGTCTTCCAACTGACGCACCTCGTGAGGAGAGTCGCCAACCGACGCAGTGGCCTGAAGGAACAAGATACCCTAAGAATCGTGCAAGCTCTTCTAACTAGCCGAATCACCTACGGAACCCCGTACCTCGCTCTCAAGACATCTGAAGTCGACATGCTGAATGTGCTCATCCGCAAAGCTACCAAGCTCGCCATGGGGCTACCTCCGATGGCGTCGACCACCAGACTCCTCAGAATGGGTGTACACAACACCTGGCAAGAGTTGGTAGAAGCACAACGGACCAGCCAACTCGAGAGATTGAAGCTCACGTCGACAGGCAGATCGGTCCTTCAGCGCCTTGGCTATGGTGAGCGCTACATATGCGAGGCGGACCGCAAAGTGAAAATACCGCCATACCTCCGCGAATCTCTGAGCATCGCCCAAGTGCCGCGTAACATGCATCCCGATTATCATCGGAAACGACGAATCGCTCGAGTGGACACCATCCGCAGAAGACATCAGCATGATCCAGACGCTCGCTACGTCGACGCGGCTAAATACGCGGGAAAAAACGCCTATGCTATAAGCGTGGTCAACGCAGGAGGAATGGAGCTGGCATCTGCCACCGTCCGGGTGCGGAGCTCCGAGACGGCGGAGGAAGCAGCGATCGCCCTTGCCACTACGACTGCTAAGGACGCGGTCGTAGTCTTCACAGACTCCCAATCCGCTGTCCGCAATTACACGCGAGGCCGAATCTCCGACGAAGCTCTCAAAATTCTGAGGAAGAGCAACACTCCGCTTCCTTACACCTGCGTGGTGTGGGTGCCGGGGCACGAGGGGCTCGAGGGAAACGAAGCGGCTCACGCCGCGGCCCGCGGTCACGTCAACCGGGCCTCCCTCGCCGCCTCGCTCGACCCGCGGATAGCCAGCGCTACAGCAGAAGTGGAGACCGTACCACCGACATATAACGCCATACTCCAGCACCATCGCCTAGCCCGCAGGGTGTACCCGCCACCTCACCCCCAAGCTGACCAAGGAAGAAGCCACCGCATTCCGAAGACTGCAGACTAATACGTACACGCACGGCATTCTGCTACATCACATCAACCCTACGCTTCACGCATACAACTGCCCGATATGCGACGTGCCAGACACACTGGCACACCTAATAATAGAGTGTCCATGGCGCCACGAAGGTGGCAGTACCGAGCCTGCAACGACCGCACGTATCAACATCCTAGCCGAGACGTGGGAGGCCAAGATCGCCGCACGGGACCTAGACGACCAGCGAGGACTCGTCGCCAGGGCCCGGGAAGCCATTACGGCCAGAGGATTCCTGGAATGAGGGACCCTCCCACCTAGGGTGACCCCGAGCTTACGAGCTCGGGAACACTGTTTCGGGACATAATAAACGTTTATTTCATCATCATTAATAATGTGTTTAACAAAAAAACGAGCCCTGAAGTTTACAATTCTTTCCTTTCTATATATATATATATATATATATATATATATATATATATATATATATATATATATATATATATATATATATATATATATATATATATATATATATATATATATATATATATATATATTTATATATTTAATGCGAGACAGCAGAACCGTTGCGTGCTGCTGTCCCGATGCGTGCGAATACCAGACTTAAAGCGCGCATGCGAAAATGTCACTTAGTGGACTCCCCTAAAGCGGTTTTCTCCTATTCAATAGCGTATCGGTGGAGAACCCCACTTTCCGCGGTCAACTTTTGCTTGCAAAGATGATTAGCGACATAGAGTATGTGCATGGTCCTGAGGTCGTATGCGTCAGGTTGTATGTTGATGTTGATTAGCTCATATGCATTCACGCGCACGCACGTACACACAGACAAACACACACACACACACACACACACACGCGCACACACACACACACGCGCGCGCGCGCACACACACTGCCTTATATCTCCCTAAATTTCTTGTTGATGAAACACACACACAAGCGCATACACGTACACACGCACTGTATTATATCTCCTTCAATTTCTTGTTTATGAAACACACGACATGATATTTGCTAGCCAACATTTCTTTGTACATAATATTATTTTAAAAAGCCATAGTTTTAAAGAAAACAATACGTATCATTTTAAACAGGGAGAAACGTATTTTCGATACACTGTCTGTTCACAATGTGACTGATTAGGCGGCGGAAATACACTGCTTGAAACGAAGTATTTACGTACTTGAGCTTCCAAGAAACCAGCAACATACGTAACTCTTTCGCTGCTCCTTTTCACGAGGGCGATGGACCCGCAGTATTTCTTTAGAGGGGACACTGTCCAGGGGTCTCCGCAATATCGTGTCCACCAATCTTTGGACGGTGACATCTCCTTTTTTTAAATGCGAAGCATTTCTTAGCGAACTTCGGTGACTTTAAGCGTATCTATCTATCTAGCTATCTATCTAGCCGCCTACGACTTTGTGCTCTCCTGGCCGTATCGTTAATGGGATTTATACCAAATTTGGTATGGCATAACATGACCGTATGACGAACATAAATGGCTGGTCATATCATAATAATCGTGAGTAACTAGTCATGAAAAGTATGATTTACATGCCACGCTCATGGCGAGCTCGCGGCCGTTTCGTTAGCTTGATATACACCAAGTTTGGTATTGAGTGACATGACTGTATGACGAACATAAATGACCAGTGGTAATATGGAAATCATCACTTGTCATGTGCGACATGACTTGCATGCCACGCTCATGGCGCGCTCGCGGCCGTTTCGTTAGCTTGATATACACCAAACTTGGTATTGAGTGACGTGACTGTATGACGAACATAAATGACAAGTGGTAATATAAAAATCATGACTTGTCATGTGCGACATGACTTGCATGCCACGCTCATGGAGCGCACGCGGGCGTTTCGTTAGCTTGATATACACCAAATTTGGGATTGAGTGATGTGACTGTATGACGAACATAAATGACAAGTGGTAACATGGAAATCATGATATGTCATGTGCGACATGACTTGCATGCCGCGCTCATGGCGGGCTCGCGGCCATTTCGTTAGCTTCATATACACCAAATTTGGGATTGAGTGACGTGACTGTATGATGAACATAAATCACAAGTGGTAACATGGAAATCATGACATGTCATGTGCGACATGACTTGCATGACGCGCTCATGGCGGGCTCGCGGCCATTTCGTTAGCTTCATATACACCAAATTTGCGATTGAGTGACGTGACTGCATGACGAACATAAATGACCAGTGGTAATATGGAAATCGTGACTTGTCATGTGCGACATGACTTGCATGCCACGCTCATGGCGCGCTCGCGGCCTTTTCGTTAGCTTGATATACACAAAACTTGGTATTGAGTGACGTGACTGTATGACGAACATAAATGACAAGTGGTAATATGGAAATCATGACTTGTCATGTGCGACATGACTTGCATGCCACGCTCATGGCGTGCTCGCGGCCGTTTCGTTAGCTTCATATACACCAAATTTGGGATTGAGTGATGTGACTGTATGACGAACATAAATGACAAGTGGTAATATGGAAATCATGACTTGTCATGTGCGACATGACTTGCATGCCACGCTCATGGCGTGCTCGCGGCCGTTTCGTTAGCTTCATATACACCAAATTTGGGATTGAGTGATGTGACTGTATGACGAACATAAATGACAAGTGGTAATATGGAAATCATGACTTGTCATGTGCGACATGACTTGCCTGCCACGCTCATGGCGTGCTCGCGGCCGTTTCGTTAGCTTGATATACACCAAATTTGGTATTGAGTGACATGACTGTATAACGAACATAAGTGGCAGGTGTTAACATGACAATCTTGGCATGCATGTTATCTACAACGCCATTTACATGCCACGCTCATGGTGCGCTTGCGTCCAGTTCGCTAGCTTCATATACACGAAAATTGGTATTGCGCGCCGTGACTGTATGACGAACATAAATGGTAGGTCTTAACATGTAAAACACGACATGCAAATTATGTAAAGCATGATTTGCTCCTTCCTGGCTGCTTCGCATTACATCGATTCCCACAGTGCGTGGGATCTGCCGGTTTTTTTCTTTTGCGTTATAACTAAAGCTCCAGGCGGTCACATGGACCACATTCGCATTTACCAAAGATCACAGGTCGGATCCAAGCGAGCACTAAATAGCAAAAAAGGCTTTTGATCGAACATTGGGAAATATCCACATGACTCGGCGCGAAACCCTGGACGCTGCAGCATTGCAGTTGTGATTCAAAGGAGTCGCTCGCTCAAGCCGTTGGGAGAGGCCGCGCAATTTTGGTTACGCTCATTCTGTAGGTTTCTTTCTTTGTTTGTTTGTTTGTTTGTTTCTTTCTTTCTCTCTTTCTTTCTTTCTTTCTTTCTTTCTTTCTTTCTTTCTTTCTTTCTTTCTTTCTTTCTTTCTTTCTTTCTTTCTTTCTTTCTTTCTTTCTTTCTTTCTCTCTTTCTTTCTTTCTTTCTTTCTTTCTTTCTTTCTTTCTTTCTTCCTTTCTTTCTTTTTATTGTATATTTTAGCAAGTGCTCTCACTACCATGTTCAGCTTTTGGTTGAAATTATTTATAGGACAGATTGGCGCTTGTGTGGCTGCACCGGCTACCTCTTTGTACTTTGCAAAGAGAATAAAAGAAAACGTGAAAGAAAGAAAGAAAAAATATTTAGGAGGTCAAAAGACATGGCGACCTCATAATACCAGACGTGTAAACGATAAATACTTATTATACATGAAACCCAATCTTGTGTACAAATTTGATAAACAAGAACGCAGCTGCGTACGTAGAACAATTTGTAATTACGTACATTGCATGGGAAACGATCGAGACGGGTAATTACACCCAAAACGTTATTGTACACATCGTCACATAACACATATTTCTTTTTAAAAGATGACGCATTTTTATCAATATTAATATTTGTGGTTTAACGTCCCAAATCCACCATATGATTATGAGGGACGCCGTAGTGGACGGCTCCGGAAACTTGGACCATCTGGTGTTCTTTAACGTGCACTGACATCGCACAGTACACGGCCCCCTACCATTTCGCCTCCATCGAAATGCGACCGCCGCGGCCGGGATCGAACCCGCGACTTTTGGGTCAGCAGCCGAGCACCGTAGCCGCTACACCACCGCGGCGGACCCTTTGTATCAATCAGCTAGCCTTATGAGCACAGAGTAAATTTTAACTTGCACAAGATGCTGCAGTCTAGCGACGTCCTATTCAACAAATATTGACTGACGGTGACGTTATGTGTGTCCTCTCTCTTTCTGTGTACTTCGTCGTACATGGTCGTATGTCAGAGCGACTCCAATGTGACCGGCCGTGTAAGGAGGTCATGTTGCTGATTAATAACGATCGAACGCCGATGCTTCCCAATTCCGTTTTCGTTTCTTCATGGGTCTCGCGGATGGCGGTGTCGCAAACATTTAGTGGGCCTTAAGACGGACAGGAGGTGTGCTGGGATCGGCCAGCAAGGGACTGGTCCTTACAAATACTAGATGGAGGTCCCCAGTTTGGACCTCCAGTGATGATGGTGATGTTGGAGGAAAGAATTACAGATATCAATAGTATGTTAGACCCCATGAAGCAGTGTAATAGTTAGGATGACTGTAAGGGTATCAAAGCAGTCAAGTAAATTTAACATCTAGCTTTTAGTAATGCCCTAATAAAGTGACACGTATTGCGCTGCAGTTCATCAATATGCAAGCTGAATTTTAACCGGGAATCAAGCTGCATTCCTAGAAAGAAACAATGATCTGAGAAAAGAATAGATGTATGTAAATAAAAATCACCATGACTCCGGCATCATCTCGTGAGCGGTAATTAAAAACTAAAAACTTAGTTTTGGATGTATTTATCAATATCTTATTTTGAGCACATGATGCACTAACGTTAACAAGTTCAGCATTAAGGGTGGTAATAAGGGTGCTTATAAAATTACTCTAGCATATGAGAGTTGTGTCGTCAGCATATAAAATGCATTCAGTGGACGTGGTTAAACCCTGCGAAAGATCGTTAATGTAGAGTAGAAATAAAATCGGGCCCAGAATTCAGCCTTGTGGACCTCCTATGTTAATTTTCTTGATTTGAATAGATGCCGAAGATGTATATTAATTGCTCATGGTCAGATAAGTATACATACGAAAAAGATTAAGTGAATTGTCCCCAAATTAATAAAATGTAAGTTTAGTGAAGAGAATGTCATGAGTAAAAAAGCTTTACTAAATTATGAAAAAAACAGAACCAACGAAGTTAGCCTTGCCAGTTTGCATTTTTCTGTAAGTGAATGAGGGTTATGTTCGCCCAATATCCTTGTCCGAACCGGAATGGTTTGGGTTGCAATAGCTTAAATTTTGTTAGGTAGCTAGAGAGTCGAACATGTCACCTTTTCTAAGTACCGGAAACACTGATGAGCCACACTCACCGCCTTCGCGATGAGGGGCTTCGGTTAACACTCCCATGGGACTGTACGCAGAGAAATACACAACAGGGTAAACAAGCGAACGCTCTCCATCTTAGCTCAACTGGTGGAGCACCGGACTCGTAAATTGAAGGCTTTGGGTTGCGGCCCCGTCGACGTAAGGGCGCTTTTTCATCCACGTTAATTATTTTCAATTTATGTCATAATTACTAGACAAGAGTTTAGTACAACAATGACCCGTATGATCTTCTCGGCTATATGGTTCATTGGATTATTTGCGCTTGTCTAACGGAGAAACGAGCCGTTCGAGCGCTTCCTCTTCTTTCGTCCATATTCGCACAAACCGTTCATACTCACATAAACGACTAACGCTTCCATGGCGCGTCAAAGGCAAGTTCACTCACTCCGGATGCTAAACATGTCTTTAGCGAAGCCATGCTGGCCAATAACGATGATCGTTCACCGAAGAGGAGGCTTGTGAATTCGGCCCACGGTCACTAATGTCGCTTACCAGTACAGGCTGGAGGCCTCGAGCTAAATATGGCCACGTAGGCCTCAAATAAACATGGCTATTGTAATAGCCGCTCATATTTTAAATGTGCAGTCGGGGTTGTGTCGTGAGAGTAGTGTGCATTAAGTTCGTGTTGTGCAGAGTACATTAGTGAGGCTAATGTCTGTTGCCGTTTTCGGTCCTTTCTCGTTTACCTTTCCTTTACCAACCATGTAAGCCCGCGGGAAGGACAATTAAGAGGGTTGTACGTTCCATTTTCTTTCAAGCATGAACCTTAATGACTGATAAACGAATTCTAACAGTTGTACTCCGGTATCAAAACATGCGGACGTTTTAGAGGCAGTATATATATTTTTTGTTATGGGTGCATGCTGTTCAGTGAAGTTAAATGCTTACTTCCGGAAATTAGATGAAGCATTTAAAGAAAGAGGTGAATGGGGGTGGGCGAGCAGAGGGGAAAGGTTCATTAGATTTGCAAGGCTTTGGATCTTGGGCAAGTTGACCCACTGAAAAACTAGGTCGGTATTATCATTACGAGTTACATTAGACCACAAAAAAGGTGTACGAGCATCGACAAATAAGTTCGGACTAATTATGGACTAGAGTATTCTTAATATCACCAACTCTTGCCGAGCAATGGTCAGCATTCGGCTGTTTAACTAGGTCACCTGCAACACTGATAAATTTCCCGATAAATACCTGAGTAGGGACACAGTATACAGCAGGCGTCTCAAACACGCGGCCCGCAGGCCGAATGCAGGCAGCAGACCTTTGACTGTCGGCCCAGCCCGGACTTGACTGCCTTCGTACCATATTCTTATTGTAACAGCGGAGCTGTTTAAGTCGACCGGTAGTACATGTAGTGCGAACAGAAAATTATGATGATGATTAAAATACCGCGCTACAGTTACCGGGACATAAAAAAAACTTCCCCATCTCCAGCTAAAGGGAACCATGTGTGGATGCGAAGCAGCGGGGAGATAATTAGCTTGAGCGGGAGGAACGTCGCCGCTCTCATTTCACGGCAGCGGTCTGGGCGCTCATCGCGGCGCTGCACAGGAGAGAGAATGAGGCGCGCACGCTCCGTCATTTTCATACCGCGGAACTACCGTTGCACCCCAGCGGAGTATGCAGCTGTCACACCACATGTCGTGCGCGCCGCTCCGTAGAGGATTCCTAGAGGAAAGGACAGGGGGACCGTAGGAGAGGAGAGAGAGGGGGGAGGGGACGTGCATGCGCTGTGGGGGTGTGGGGGGCGGGAGCCGCTCCGTAGAGTAGAGCATTCCTAGAGAAGAGAGGGGGAAAGGACGCACATGCGCTGTGGGACGCCGGAGCCGCTCCGTAGAGTAGAGGATTCCTAGAGGAGAGAGAAGGCGAGAGAGAGAGAATGATTATAGGAAATGTAGGGAGGTTAACTAGACGGGGGAGGGGGGAGGGACGCACAGAGCCCCGAGCATAAGATGCTTCGCATCTAAAAGTTAGAAATAACACAGGTTACGAATTGGACACGACAAGCGCAACGCTTGTCGTGCGCTTGTCGTGTCCACTTCGTAACGTGTGTCCTTTCTAACTTTTAGATGCGAATCATCTTATGCTCGGGGCTATGTCCGTCCCTCCCGCATCCCGCGTCCCGCGTCCGGCCACTTTCATGAAGTAGGTAAGCACCCATTATGCGAACCAGAACACTGTAGTAATATGAAGGCCGTCAACCCTACCACAGTCATCAGAGTCATGGCCGAGAGCACAGAGAGGCTGCTGAGCAATAACTAGGCAGGTGGTGTCTGTCGCCCAGGTTGACCCCATTCCTTGAGTCATGGCCGAGAGCACAGAGGCTGCTTAGCAATGACTAGGCAGGTGGTGTCTGTCGCCCAGGTTGACCCCATTCCTTAATCTTGCTTGCATGTGTTTGGAGGGTGCTTAGTCCATCC
Source organism: Rhipicephalus appendiculatus (assembly GCA_030522465.1). NCBI lineage: Eukaryota > Metazoa > Arthropoda > Arachnida > Ixodida > Ixodidae > Rhipicephalus > Rhipicephalus appendiculatus. Next base: position 9,647 of record JALIZH010032906.1, on the reverse strand, counting down.
CTCCTTCCCGGGTCTCACACCACCACAGCGCATGCGCGTGCCCTCGCCCTCTCTCTCCTACGCTCACCCCCCTTTCTCTCCTCTAGGAATCCTCTACTCTACGGAGCGGCGCCCGCGTCCCACATCCCCACAGCGCATGTGCGTCCTCTCCCCCCTCTCTCCTCTAGGAATCCTCTACGGAGCGGCTCCCGCGTCCCACACCCCCCACAGCGCATGCACGTCCCCTCCCCCCTCTCTCTCCTCTCCTACGGTCCCCCCCGTCCTTTCCTCTAGGAATCGGTAGTTCCGCGGTATGAAAATGACGGAGCGCGCGCGCCTCAATCTCTCTCCTGTGCAGCGCCGCGATGAGCGCCCGAACCGCTGCCGTAAAATGAGAGCGGCGACGTTCCTCCCGCTCAAGCTAATTATCTCCCCCGCTGCTTCGCATCCACACATGGTTGCCTTTAGCGGGAGATGGGGAATTTTTTAGATGCGAAGCATCTTACGCTCGGGGCTATGTCCGTCCCGCGTCCCGCGTCCGGCCACTTTCATGAAATAGGGAAGCACCCATTATACGAACCAGAACACTGTAGTAATATGAAGGCCGTCAACCCTATCACAGTCATCAGAGTCATGGCCGAGAGCACAGAAAGGCTGCTTAGCAATAGCTAGGCAGGTGGTGTCTGTCTCCCAGGTTGACCCCATTCCTTGAGTCATGGCCGAGAGCACAGAGAGGCTGCTTAGCAATGGCTAGGCAGGTGGTGTCTGTCGCCCAGGTTGACCCCAATCCTTAATATTGCTTGCATGTGTTTGGAGGGGGGCTTAGTCCCTCCCACACCACCACAACGCATGCGCGTCCCCTCCATCTCTCTCCTACGCTCACTCCCTTTCCCTCCTCTAGGAATCCTCAACTCTACGGAGCGGCCCCCGCTTCCCACACCCCCCACAGCGCATTCGCGTCCCCTTCCTCTACTCTAGGAATCATCTACTCTACGGAGCGGCGCCCGCGTCCCACAGCGCATGCGCGTCCTCTCCCCCCTCTCTCCTCTAGGAATCCTCTACTCTACAGAGCGGCTCCGGCGTCCCACAGCGCATGCGCGTCCCCCTGCCCCTCTCTCTCCTCTCCTACGGTCCCCCCCCCCCCCCCGTCATTTCCTCTAGGAATCCTCTACGGCGCGGCGCGCACGACAGGTGGTGTGATAGCTGAATACTCCGCTGGGGGGCGCCACGGTAGTTCCGCGGTATGAAAATGACGGAGCGCGCCCGCCTCATTCTCTCTCCTGTGCAGCGCCACGATGAGCGCCCTGACCGCTGCCGTGAAATGAGAGCGGCGACGTTCCTCCCGCTCAAGCTAATTATCTCGCCACTGCTTCGCATCCACACATGGTTCCCTTTAGCGGGAGATGGGGAATTTTTTAATACCCCAGTAACTGTAGGACAGTATTTTAATCCTGCAAAACCAAGTAGCCCAATACCTAACTTTGCTATTATGATGATGAAGCCGCTCGCACTATCTTCGGTCTCTTGTTCATCATGTGTTTTGCTTTCGTGGGATGCGATAACTCTGAGGGCGAGAGAACGAATACAGAGAGAGAGTAAGAGATAGGTAGAAAGAGAAGAAAGACAGGTAGAAAGAGAATCAAAGAAAAAAATAGGCAACGAAATAGAGAGGGAGAGCATAAGAGATAGACAGAACGAGGAATGGAATAATAGAAAGAGGGAGAAAAATGGGAAAAAAAAGAAAGAAAGATGGAACGAGCGATGACGAGAAAGAAGGAGACACAGAAACAAAGAGAAATCAACAAAGAAAAAAAAAACGTATGGGAGCTCCAATCCTGTGGAACCTGAGAAACTGCGTCGCATGGGTACCCAGCGATTGCCGTTCCTAGAGTTCCCACTGCTCCTTTTACCAAAGTGTCAATGACGCCAATGTTTGAGGTTAGCATGTAGGGTTTCCCCGTCACGAGTAGAATCGACAGATTCACAAACTCGGTGTGCGACATGCCCGCTACTTTTTGCTGCGCTTTATCGACTTCCTGCTTGTTACAGCAGTTGAGATACGCGTCGTCTGTAACAGGTTACGTCAGGTTGTTTCCCCTATAAGATGTGGTCACGTAGGGAGATGCGCCGGCGCGGTGCTTCGTCGACGCAGAGGCAGCGCAGGGGAAGGGGCATTCGCTTGGCTCAGCGAGGCAGAGGCGCCTTTTTTTGCGCACCGTCCAGTCAGCCCCCCGGTTTCTGAAATGTTCTGAGCGATTTTAAGCTAATTAATGCGATTACGTCTTGGCTATTCCTGTTAATTATATTATTTCAGACTTTGTTCGTTCATTTTAACCCAGATTTGAGAGAGAGAGGCAAAGGAAAGGCAGGGAGGTTAACCATGTTGCACCCGGTTCTACCCTAATCTGGGGGGAGGGGAAAGAGTTGGAAAATGATATAAAAAGAAGAAGGAAAGAGAGAACAAATGATACGCGGAAACACATATCAACGTTCGCCGCGTACACAAAGTCAGTCACAACTGAGAGGCGTTTGAGACCAGTTCCTCTACTGTTGTCTAAATGTAGACGCGAATCCAAGATGTTCAAAAAAGTCTTGCAAGACCTGGCTCCAAGGAATCCAGTAATTGCCGTGCGCATTGAGCTGGTGGAGCTGTCATTCCGCTGAGGAGAGTGCGCATCGTGGTCATGAGACCTCAACAAAGCGACGACTTGTCGGTTTTCGTCATGGAAATCATCTGTGGACGATGATGTACATTGCGGAGCATTCTGCACCGGCTCTTTATGAGTGCGCAGCGGTGGCAGTGACTGCCAGTGAGGGCCACGTGAAATCCGCCACCGCTTTCAAAGCGTCTGCACATTTCGGCTGTCCGACTGTGATGCATTACGCAGAGGTGGTGGCAGCCATGTGGTAACTTTCGCTTAAGGGAAGGCTGATGGTCCGTCGGAGTAGGAGTTTGCGTTATCCGTCCAGGTTGGGCAGCAGTAGCCCTAGACGTTCGTCGCCGACGCGAGTGTCGCTGTCTACTTCTCACAATATCAGTCGCCTCACTGTGTGTTGAGCCGCTGCGTACCATCTGTTTCAAGACACTCTATTCCTTTTTCATTAATGGACAGTCTTTTGATGACGCTTCATGCGAGCCATGGCAGGTGAGACATTTCAGGGCGCTTTACCTGCAGGGATTCCGCATTGTGTGGCTCTGTACAGCGGGGACAAATCACCACATTGCTGAAACTCCGCTCACATGGCCCATTTTCTGACATTGATGGCAGTGGAGCGGTTATGGCGTAAATAGAGGCACCACATTACGAAAATGTCCCGCCTTCATTGCCAACCTGGGTTTCAGCATTCCTAGGATTGCTATGGCCTGTATTGAGCGCTTTAATGTGAGCGTGATCATGCTACATGATATGGATGGATGACAAGACTGGCCCCTAAAGTGCTCTGCACTTAAAAGAAATAAGAAAAAAAATCACAGCATATCCGCGGAGTGCTGATGATGATGATGAGTGGGCGAAGCTCCGGAGGTACATCATCAAAGACGTGATGGTGGTTGGTTGCATATGGTCAAACGATATGCATGTGAGACCATATCGCGATGCCATGTGTTGTATGGCATCGCAATCGTCATCGTCATCAGCGTCATCGTTATGACGCATAGTGGGTACATTCCATGTGGTGGCATCGCGATCGTCATCGTCATCAGCGTCATCGTTATGACGCTGATGTGATGTATGGCACGCTGCCATACAACACGCTGACGTGTTGTATGGCATCGCTATCGTCATCGTCATCAGCAGGTGGCTACTACTACAAACATGGGACGCACGACCCACGGGATAAGGAGCTTCGCCCCTAAAACCGAGAAATAGGAAAGGGGACAGAAAGAGAGAAAAAAAGAAACAGGAAAATCAAGACACGTAACGCTGGCCTCCCAGCTAAACTTGTTAAGCAGTCCCAGTTAAACGCTTTCTTCATTCAGGCTTGGCACCACTAGTGTGAAGCTGCGTTAATTTTAATAAGTTTTTTTTACGTGCCTTGAACTTAGCTAAATGGTACTCGCATTATTTTCTCGCCCACTGCATTTACTAACGCTTTGTTCGGATAAGCTACAGAGACGTGACTGGTCTCAAGAATTGTTTTTGTGAGGCACCTCATAGGGTCACCATTCGCACCACGGAACAAAATATCTACGTTTCAGAATCGGCGTCCAGATTTTAGTCACTCTGGAGATAGGTATCGATATGTTTTTCGAATCCTGAAATCAACTTCCCTCAAGAAATAACCCATATATGTGATATGGGCATAGGCGTGCGCAGGGTTCCCCTTAAGGGAGGGGCGAAGGCTCGTCGCAGCGCCCCCTTCCCTGTTAAGTGAATGTAAGGGGGCAGACTTTGCGCGCCCTTCTTAGGTGACTAGGGGGGCGGCCGCCCCCCTCTGCCCCCCTCGTGCGCACGCCTATGGATATGGGAAAGGCTTGCTTTCAAATGGTGACGTTAGCTGACGTTTCGTTCAAACTACTCCCCTCCCCACAACTCCAACCCTTATTCACTGTCTCAGCCCATGAAGGACTAAATTTCGTGACCGCGGCCCACTAGCTGAGGTGTGCCTGAGACCCCGGTATACAAAATGCGCCACACCTAAATAGTTTGGACAAATCATGGGACACAAGCTATCGAAGCAAGATGGCAAGTTGGGCTAGTTGGTTGACGTTCATGTTTGAAAATTTGGTTGAAGCGCACCGAAAAAACACACACAAGAAGAAGCAGACAGCACAGCGCTTACTCTCTAAGCGCTGTCCTGTCTGCTTCTTCTTGTCTGTGTTTTTCGGTGCGCTTCAACCAAATTTTCAAACATGAACAAGCTATCGAATATGAAACCATGTGTTTGTGTAGTATATACTCTAACACTGTTGATGTAGCTACAAATTGCAGAACAATTGATCAATTTAAATATTTCATAGCGAAAATGTTTACCTTTTTTGATGCACACGTATTAATTCTATGTTAGCTGCGAATTTTGCATTCAAAATAGAGATGTTTAGGTTACCGCATTAGTAATGTAGAAGGGGTGTTCAAATGAAAAGGTACGAAGCGACACTGCAGTCAGAAATAAGGACTTAATTCAAAATATGCACCATAGGCCTGAGCACAATGATCCCATCGATCAATTAGTCGAAGAATTCCTTGTTCTCAGAAATCATGTGGCTGTGATGAGGCCCAGTCCTTCACAGCGTCTTCAAGTATGCCGTCCTAGTTGAACCGCTTCCCTTTGAGATGTTTTTTCAGGGGTCCATACCTATGGAAATCGCAGGGTGACATGTCCGGGCTGTCGGATGGTCAAGCCGCTTCCATTTGAACTTCACCAGTTCCGCCTGTGCTATCCTGGAGACGTGTGGACGTGCATTACGATGAAACAAAAGCACGCCCTTCGAGAGCAGCTCCGGTCATTTTTCATGATGGACCCACGTGGGCTTCGGAGTGCCTCATGCAGTTTTCTCCGTATACACGGCCACCACCCAGCGATGAATGGTGGCCGGTTTAACACCTCCCACTGTCAGAAATCGGATGGCACCTCGCTTCTCCTTAATCGTCGATTTTTTCAGTGTGAACGCCATCCTACCCTCACACGCACAGTCGCGTCAATTGGACGGCGCTCTTTATAAGAGCCTATGCTTTCTCCTGCGCATGCGGGCGCCCCCGCATGCTCAGATCAACGGCGGAGACTCCAATCGCATCCCTCCAATCAGCGTTTGTGGTGTCCTGACTTCCTTCTTGTGTCCGTGTTTGCAGGCCCTGTCTTTTTTAGAATGAATGCGTACCAACTTGCTCAGCTTTCTGTTATTCTATGCTTTATCCCTAGAGGTCTCGCTTCATTGCCCCATAGCGACATAGGCATCTGTGTTAACGGTTACGTTGCTATGACGCTTCGTACCTTTTCATTTGAACACCCCTTGTATTAATGAAATGTTTGCAGTGTGTTCAAAAGCTGTGCTCTGTGTACATAGGACGTGTCTGTACCGTTAGTTATACTTTGCAAATTCAGCCATATCTCATGCTTTAACGAAGTAAAAGCATGAGATATCATGCTTTTACTTTACAGCCATCTCTGCTTTACAGCCATCTCTCGGCTGGTTGACGGCGCGAGATAAGGGCTTCAGACAATCGTCTTGTTCGGGAATACGAAACGGCGATGCCTGATGTGCATGAATGCGTCCACAAAGCTTGTTTCAGTTTTTGGTGGCATGGATCAGTTCTTGGCGAGATGCTCGAACATAAAAAAATCACGGCGCGAATGCTATGCAAGCTGTTTTGCGATTCCTTCCTTGCTTGTTCAGTGTCTGCGCATTGTAAATGCCATCTCGCAAAGTGCCTTAGGCCAGATATCGAGGAAAAGCCTGCCGCATTTCAAACACGGTGTTCGCTCACGCATGCCTGATCATCCGTTTCATCGGCTATGTTTATAAGCATACGAATGAATAAGAACTGTATTTGCTTAGAGATTCAGGCTAACTTTGTATTTAGGTATAAGAATGTTTCTCGCTAGCCGTACGGAAACGATAATGTATTAATCACAAGAGCGTGAACTCAAACTTCGATATATATATATATATATATATATAGTCAAGAAATGAAGGAGCACACTTACGAAAAATGAATATTTTTTACTGGTTAACCTTTCGGTCGTGCCACGCCCGAACCGTTAACCAGTAAAAAAATATTCAATTTTCGTAAGCGTGCTCCTTCATTTCTTGACTATATGTGCACCGGATCCACAGACCTTTCTTTTGAATCATATATATATATATATATATATATATATATATATATATATATATATATAGAGAGAGAGAGAGAGAGAGACATAAAAAGAGAAGACAAGCCGCCACCACAACGAAACTGCTGGTCCATTCGATAATAATACCCGTATCATTTTTTCTAGCAGTACACGCTGTTACGCTAGTTGGCGCATCTTTTGTATCAGAAGAAAGTTTATTGCCAAACACACGACTACGCAGGGACACAAACGAACATCTAGTGCCCGTCCTGCCTAGGTATTCCTTGGCGCTTCGGAGTGGTCGAGGTTTTAGCGCCATTTTTTTCTAATCATTGCTTTTTTTTCAGGAATAAGCACTCGGTGACGTCTTTGTTCATGGAGATATGATAAAAAAAGAGAAACATACAACTGACTTAGACACTAAAAAAAATGTATATTTTTTTATAATACTGGCAACAAAGAAACAAATATGTACACACGCTGCAAGAGACACTGAGCGTCAAGAGGTAATGCACCGTTCTCTAATAACGTAGCACACACCAGCTCTTAATGACTTACAGGACCATTAACAGAATGAGTTTCAGACAATGGACTTTATTAATTAGGCCAGCCACCGAGCCTATTTCACAACACGTACTCGCACGAAGAAAGCTTTCGAGTTACAAGTATACCACGTCAAAATAATTGCGACAGGGCAGTTGTGTGGCGAAATTCTGGCGCAGCGGTTACAAGACAACGTAGCGGTAAGAAGAAAAAAAAACGGCCTGCCCTGATGTCTTGTCCAAGACGTTGACAAAATGTCTTCATCAATTACTGCCAGAACGTTGGCATAACAACGTTTTGTCGACGTCTTGGCGTTTTCACAAGATATTTACTTGGCTATAAAAGATACATTCAAATATCGCACTAGTGCGAAGCTTTCGCATGAAGCTGCAGCGAAGTTAAGATTTCCCTTTAGAATTCCAACTCATGTGCCGCCGCAGTCAACACAAGAGGCTTGAAAAGTGCTGTTGGAGTTCATGCCTTAGAATAGAAGCAAGCACAGTCGATTAGGCAGCTTGCCTAGAATACATACTAAATTCACATACTGCGATCGAAGCACACTTTGGTGCGATGTTTTAGTACAGGTATTTGCAAAACCAACTATACTTTTCTAGGATTGAATCGCTCTTGGATTGGTCGTTTTGTATTGCACAAATGTCTGTCGATTTCTCCTTCGCCCTTAATATTATGTAGGGAGTGTCATTTAATCGTGCGATTATTTTTCATTTATTTGGTAGAATAGAGCTTCTGATTTCTATCTCACTGAACAGTACTCCAGTTTCAAAGCGCACGTAATAAACAATCCGACTCCGCATTGGGAACACCCAATATACGTCGAGCGAAAGTCGAGTCTCTTTTGAGTGCCTCATTGCACGCTACAGCCGAAACCGAAATAACGCATTCGTTCTTGCGCCACAAGATACACTAGCGCTAAATATGATTTCAAACACAGTGGTCAAGGCTGAAGGTGCTGCAAGCCTGTACTGTAACCCCACAAACGCGAAATTCTTTTAACACGAACGTGTTTTACGCCCGGTTCTACCAAGGCGTTCAAGACGTATTTTCGGCACAGAAATACGTGAGCAGAATGAACGTGATGAAATGGCAAAAAAAAATAAAAGAAAAATTAGGAGAAACGGTTCCGTTGACCGGAGTCGAACCAACGGTTTCTCTTTGTGTGAGGGTAGATCGCGGGCGCTCAATCGACTGCGTTACAGTCATACACGTGAAGGAGGCTACGCGAACGTGCCTTTTATGTCTAACAATTTTAAGACGAAAGTCTGTAATAGCTCATACTCGCGGTGTCTGACCACTGTCCATTCGTGCCCTGTGATGGTGCCAGCTATGGCCTCTCCCCCTCACACTCTCTCAGCAATCACGTGATAGCACAGCGGCGCGTGCGGCAACGCTCCTTCGTCCAGAGCTCGATATAGCTCGACGCAGCGTTCGCACGAGCCAGCGGCGGCCGAAGTTGGCGAAGCCAGCTTCGTCACTTTATGTTGAAGCGAAAACCGAGCGCTCTATCACGGCCGCTACATTAAAAAAATTGGCCGCGTATCTGCGTGCTTCGCTGCAAATGTCGTCGAAAGACGATAGTCTTGTGCCGACTGCACTGCATGAGCGGCATGAGTACCACAATTTAATAGCTGGGCTAGCCGCTGGGCTCGTTTTTCGGACGTTTTCCGGGCACGCTTAGACGGAAGCCGGCGTTTCTCCGCTGAAATTTGGTCGTCGGTCTTTTCTCTGCGTTCTCTGATCATGTCTTGTAGAGTGGGTCGTATTTCATCAAGCGGCCATATATGTTTTGCCTTGCCTGAGACAGCGCTCTTCTACGATGAATCAGCCGCATCTGGCTGGCATTGAAAAAAACAGAAGAGGACGCCATCTACAGCGCTACCGGGGAACATCGGCTTGTGTTGAACTATGCTGCTGCCAGGTGGCAGCACCACAGCGTCGAAGTTAAATCACTGGGCGGAGGCTTGTTTTGTACACAACGGTGCATTTTCAGCGCCGCGTAATAAACACTAGGATCTTTATAATTACGTATCTATAGATTTTGTTTTAAAGGAACACTGTGAATAGTACTAAGGTATTGATGTTGCGCCTCAGGTATGCGTAATATTTGATTTTTAATTGCCCACGCTCACCCGTATGAACACATGCTTCTCGGTCAAGATTGGAGGTCGTAAGGCAGGGGGGTTAAACTTTGGCCAGCTAGCTGAATCGTGCGACGTGCCGACAAACAGAGAAACAGACAGACGGACAGACAGACCAAAATTTCTCCGTTAAGGTATCCCAAGAGAGACTATCGTCTTTAAAAGAAACTGCGGCCTGGTGCGTGCCGTCGAAAC
>JALIZH010032905.1:0-30823 GCA_030522465.1 Rhipicephalus appendiculatus | reverse complement strand
AATCTGCATACTTTTTCTCCTTTTTAAGAGTGAAGCTGTTTAACGAATCGTTCCCTTGTCCAACGAACCAAAAAACTACCATCATCATGAACGGGTATGTGAGTAGGCTAATCCACGGGTAATTCCACTACTCAGCACTGGTCCACTAAAAATGAAGACAACAGTTAGCCCAGCAAATGACTGCGAAACGGCGGCGGCGAGCCGAAGACCCCAATTAGGGTAAGGTGGGGAAAATGAGACAAAAATTTGAAAATAGTGAATATTTATTTTTTATTTCACTCTTTACCTTAAACGACAATGCAGAAACTTTCCTTCGGGTACAAGGTATGTGCTACATAAATATGACCATGTTGCCACTGTTAATAAGTTTATTTTAAAAGCAAATAAAAAGTGCACCAGATGTCTCATTTTGCCCCAACCTGGGGGCAAAACGAGACAGTGTGAAAAAAAATTTAACCCTTCAGTTTTTGCAGTAGAAGCACTTGAAATTAAACTCCGTGGGCCCTCACGCAGCCTTCATGACCACAGTCCTTGCACTCCACGCATTGAATCCAGACAGAATCCGGTGCTGTTTTGCTCCAAAACTCCTTGCAGATCAAACACCACCAGTCTTTTTTTTGTGCTACTGTTGTATTTTGTTGAAAGCTTGCACTTCATTGGATTATTCAACGATTGGACGCTAGATATAATCTGACGCATCTTCTTCGCCTCCTTTTTGCCGTTTTGGTGCAGAACTGCACGGGCGTTTCGTGGCTTTCAGCTTCGTCAGCCGGGCTTCGTGAGGCGATGAATTTAAAACTGTGCTAGATTCAAATTTTCTAGCACAAATTTGGTATTGAAGGAAAACTCGATGGCGAGACGTGTTTGTAAACGGCTGGACTTAAAGAATCTTCCAAATTTGCGTTCGCCTCTTGAGAGCATCCTTGGGAACGCGGAAAAATCTCGATGCAGCACGAACGGGTAGGTGTCCTGAACAGCAGTCAGTGCTTTTTTGACGTCGTTTTCCTCCCAGGCAGCTTTATATCATATTTTCAAGTGCGTCCAAACCTTCCTAAACGATAAAATATAATATATAATGAGTGTAAGTAAATGGTTCACTGAATGAGACACTCTCTAAGGCAATTCACTGCCTTTTTGTCGCGTTTTGCCCCCCTCACATGTCAAAATTCAAAAAAATTTCCGCTTTGGCCCCGCGCACCAAGTGAACTGAAATTTTGGTGGTATGTAGCTAGTAGTATAAAGTAACAATATAAATATTTACGTTGTTGTACTGACGCCAGAGTAGCTTCATGCACGATCCGAAAATTTGGCCTAGAAGAATTTCGCCCCTTTTTGACGGGTCACGAACACACTGACACCAGCCGCGTAATTTTTCCCACGCGAACGCTGTGAGCAATCATCAACTTTTACTCATAAAAAGGTGCAGAACTACCACCACCTCTCGCTGAAATATAGAAACAAAGAAAAGTGCTTTCTGTATTAGCTAGAGAGGTCGGCAAAGCCAAAATGTCGCGTTTTGCCCCGTGTCTCATTTTGCCCCGCCTTACCTTACCTACAACGAGATACTACTACCTAACGAAAAATGTAACGGCGGCTGCGAGAAGAACCCGAAGCGACGGCAGGCCTACGCCAACGACCACGTGCCCGTTGTTCTGTGACAAGTAGAAATGCTTGGTTTCAGCGGGAGGTTGTCTCTGGAGTTTGGACATCCGTGTCGTGTCTGTGACTATCTGTGCTTTAACTCCAACCAACGTTGCTCCAACCTCTCTGCGCTGAGAATCAACGTAGAAACAACCTAGCATCACCTAGCTAAAGCCTATCAACGACCTAGAAGCTAGCTAGAAACAACCTGCATCACCCAGCTAAGGCCTAGAAACAACCTAGAAGCAACCAGATCAGTCTTCAGAAGCCTCCAATTTCACTGCTTGAAGCCTTGCGCAGCTTACGGCGAGCTTCGCAAATTTTTTTTTCTCTTTTTGCAAGCAAGATAGCGGCTAGAGACAACGGCCACGGCGGCAGTGGCGGACAAGTGCAGCTATAAAGACGGCTGATGCGGCGATTTCAAAACCGTTGTAAAAGTTTAGGACGATGCAGCGCACAATGGAACAGAAAATGAGAGGGGCAGCATTAAGAGTTCTGGAGACCGAATAATAGGTCAGACAACAAACGGGTGAGCTGCTATTCTTGTTGATATTAGCCGAAAAAAGTCACCCTGTGCCTGCCCCGCATTCCGTAGGACAGACAGTCGGTCGTGAGTTCTGGTGACGGAGTGGATGCCAAGAGAAGGAAAAAAAAGTACGCAGTTTCCGCTAGGTCGCGCGAGGCCAAAGCACAGCGACGCTGGTTGATTTCATGATGTCTTATAATGTGTCGCGGTTTGAAGTCACGGCGCCAACAGTTGCCTCAAATAGCGCACGCAACTAAAAAAAAAAATTGGGGGGACCCTTAAGCTTCGCCTTTAAGAGTTGAACGCGATAGCGATATCCCGTCTTTACTGCGTACTTCAATCACTTAGTGCATACTATGTAATGGGTAGTCTGGTTTAAACCAGGAGAAATTATGCGCGGCAAATGTGGAAAATGTTTTCGAACTTGCTATGCACCCACTACGTGGTGTTAAGGGAATACGCGCAGTAAGGTGTGTGCCGTTTGTAATGGGTGGCTGGCTTTAAACTATGGAATCGTTATGATAGTCACATATTCTGACGCCCGATGGCAATTTACGCTTGTACCACGCAATATTTCTGGGATATTACATGTTATATTGCGACGCCTATATATATGACGCTTGCGTTTGCGAAGCATGGAAGTTATTTTCACTGCATTTCCAAGCAGAGGAAGTTATTTTCACAGTATATCCAAGCAGAGGCATGGCTGTGTGGTAGAACACCTGCTTGCCACGCAGACGACCCGGGTTCGATCCTCACTCAGACCCGAAAATTTTATTATTTATTTTATTTGCATCTTTCTCGATTTTTCGGTCACGGACAAGATGATGATTTTTCGGTCACGCACAAGATGATGATTTTTCGCTCACAACCAACGACACCGACGCCGACGCTGGAATTTCTGCGAAACGAGCTCTTTAACGCTATCGCGTTAAAACGGGTTTATTAACCCAAGGCGATGAATTGGGCTAGTTGGTACCAGTCGAAGTGGATAAAAACAAGCGGGAAAGACGAAGCACAGAGAAAGAAAACGACTGGACAGGCTGGCACTTACAACTGGCCAAAAGCATACTTGAAAGGTAAACTTTTACCCTTCCAAGATTAACCCAAGATGCACCAAAGTGCGGCGATGACGGGGTTGCGGGCCGTACAGGGAAACTCCGCTAGACCAATCGAGTACGCTAGCCTACGACCCGACGGCGACCACACGAAGGGGGAACCACCGAACGCGCGAACGAGAAGTCCCCTGCAATCGCAGCTCGAGCCGTCCGCGCTGCAGGCGTTCGAGCATCTCAACGCGGCAAGCAAGCGCCACACTAGCGCAGGGCCGCAACACGTGCTAGCTGTGGAACGAGGCGCCAAAGGGGAGGGCGCTCTCGATTTCTACAATATGTATGTATGTATGTACGTACGTATGTATGTATGTGCGTATGTATGTACGTATGTATGTGCGTATGTATGTGCATATGTATGTATGTATGTATGTATGTATGTATGTGCGTATGTATGTATGTATGTACGTATGTATGTGCGTATGTATGTATGTATGTATGTATGTATGTATGTATGTATGTATGTGCGTATGTATGTATGTATGTGCGTATGCGCGATGTATGTGCGTATGTATGTATGTATGTACGTATGTATGTATGTATGTATGTATGTATGTATGTATGTATGTATGTATGTATGTATGTATGTATGTATGTGCGTATGTATGTCGTATGTGCGTATGTATGTATGTATGTCCGTATGTATGTACGTATGTATGTATGTGCGTATGTATGTGCGTATGTATGTATGTACGTATGTATGTATAATGTATGTATGTATGTATGTATGTGCGTATGTATGTACGTATGTATGTGCGTATGTATGTATGTATGTATGTATGTATGTATGTATGTATGTATGTACGTATGTATGTATGTATGTATGTATGTATGTATGTATGTATGTGTGTGTGTGTGTGTATGTATGTATGTATGTATGTATGTACGTATGTACGTATGCATGCATGTATGCGAGGCGCGTGGTTGCTAGGCAACGGATCCTTGACGTTTTTTTTTTTTTTTTGACGAATCATAAACTCAGGCGTATTGCGGCTAGCTTAAACAGCTTCGCTGTTAAAAAATAGCGACGCTTGAACGAAGTCGCGCAATGCTTGAAATAGCGAAGCTTGACGATTCTTAAGTATAATCTGGTGGCTTCTAGGTTGTTGCAAGGCTTCAGCTAGGTGACGCTAGGCCGTTTCTAGGTTCAGCTCTTTATTTCAGACAAGAATGTCTTGGATACAAGGGCAAAATGGAGATGTGCTCTGCCTCACGTCACCCTAGCACCCGAATGCACAAACTCGGATTATGGACTAACAGAAATAACATTATAAATATAATAATACATAGAAAATGCAGTTTCATGCAAGGTGAACAAAATGCATGGTTTTACAATCATAATGAAAACGTCACGAAACTACAAATAACGAAACCTAAGGAACATATAACTACTGCATACACAACTTATTAATCTTGAGAACAGGACAGGGGGTAAGTTGTGACTTTTCTTTTTTCTTAAGTGCTGAGGAACAATTATTCCTGTATAATTTTTAAGGCCTGTTATGTCTGTTGAGAATACTGGGACTTAAGTATTGTAGTGAAGAAGAGTGGCCTCAGTGGCATTGCGCTGCGCTTCAGCGGCATCGCCATCGGCACGAGCTCGTGGTTGCTGCGCTTGACCGAACGCTGCTGACCGCTCCCCGTTCACCTGCATTTGCTACCAATAAACATCTTAACAAGTGGTGGAGAGTGCTCGGTTTCGATCACCCTGGAACTTCGAAATCGCACGCTACCTGCCATCATGCCCAACGACGCAAACGCCGCTCTTCCAACTGCTCCAACGGCAACGCCCCCGGCACCGCCCACCCTACTCTGTGCAGGTTCCTTACGTCTGCGAGATCCACCCATTTTCTCGGGCACTGACGACAAGGACGTTGACGATTGGATCTCCACGTATGAGCGAGTGAGTGTCCATAACAAATGGGACGACGACGACAAGTTGGGCTACGTCTCATTCTGCCTGTCAGACGTAGCCAAGCTGTGGTTCATAAACCACGAAGCTGACCTCCCTACGTGGTCCGTCTTCAAAACAAGCCTCACCCAAGTTTTCGGACGGCCCGAGGTACGCAAACGCCGCGCCGAACAACGTTTGCGTACTCGAGCCGAACAGCTTGGTGAGAATTTCACCAGTTACATTGAGGCCACTCTTCTTCACTACAGTATGTTAACATTTGGGTTCATATAGGCGGTTCGCACAAGTGGGATTCTGTAATGGTCGTGCCTTAATTTATAAGGCACATTGCTACTAGATTGCAAGCTTACTTTTAGGTTGTTGCATGCTTTTAGCTTGGTGACCTTAGATAGCTTCTAGGTTGCTTCTGAGCGCAGAGAGGTTTTAGTTAAACCACAGACACAGCACGGATGTCCTAATTCGAAAAACAGAGACGAGTTTTGAAACCATAGGGTACGTCGTCGTTCGCGTAGGGCTTCCATCGCTTCGGGGTGTTTTTTGAAGCCGCCGTCGCCTTTCCCGTTCCCTATTATTCATTCGTTGTACGTACCGCTGATCAACTCTGAACAGATACTTCAGCGAAGCTGCAACGTGTGGCCACGGTGTTTATCATTGGGTCAATTCGAAGAGTTTATTAAAGCTTTTCTCCATTACTGCTTACGCCCGTCTAGAAATCTTTAATTGCTGTTTCCCGCCTGTGTGTTCTTTCTTCATATTTGGAGGACCAGAGGTGAGTAATGGGATTTTCCCAATATCATTGCCACATCTCCGTTCATGATGACCACATATTTTGTACGCATTTGTGCGCACCAATGTTTTCACGGCTGGTTTAAAAAGCTTCCCTCTTAAACTTGAGGAGCCATTTCACTTTGCGAAGTTGGATCACCAGTCAAGCTAAACTGCTTCACAAGTCAGAGGTGACTTGGCGGAGGCCAGTTTGGTATCATCGGACGGCTTGTGAACGTGCGCATCAACGTTCAGAGCCATGGGTGCAGTCTTCCGCAACACACCGACGACTACACTGCCTGTGAGTGCGCTTCATTGCAGCGCAAATTGTGCAAAAGCCAACTCAGTAAAACCATGTCTATGCTCGTCGCCTAAGGGTGGCTGCACTTCTAAACACAAATACATTCTTAAGTAAACATTTTCCAAGGGGCAATATCGGCGCTGTGTGTGTGTGTGTGTGTGTGTGTGTGTGTGTGTGTGCGTGTGTGTGTGTGTGTGTGTGTGTGTGTGTGTGTGTGTGTGTGTGTGTGTGTGTGTGTGTGTGTGTGTGTGTGTGTGTGTGCGTGTGTGTGTGTGTGCGTGTGTGTGTGTGTGTGTGTGTGTGTGTGTGTGTGTGTGTGTGTGTGTGTGTGTGTGTGTGTGTGTGTGTGTGTGTGTGTGTGTGTGTGTGTGTGTGTGTGTGTGTGTGTGTGTGTGTGTGTGTGTGTGTGTGTGTGTGTGTGTGTGTGTGTGTGTGTGTTTGCGCGCGCGTCTTCTACTCTGTCCGTGTTCAGTCGCGCTGTTCAAATTTAGCATGATAAACCAACTAGCCCGCCAACGCACTTTGGGCAATATAAGCTGTCCATTATTGAAATATGAGAGCCCTAGCACGTTCGCATGGTGAACCACCATGTGAACAGCGCTTCAGCGCTATGCGTGTTCTCTTCCTGTGTCCCGTCATTATTGGCGCTGTGTGTTTCACTATGCTACACCAACATGCCCATATTCGCTCTATTGTAAACGTTCACATGCTTCATATATAGGCACATTTTGAAAGCGTGACTACGCAGCCTAATAGTGAAAATTATTGCCTTCGGAGTTTGTGTGCCCAATTTCAAACGCAAGCAACGGTCTTCGCTGCTGTACTGCGCTAGTTTCATTCATTCACCACTATACAGAGGGCGCAACTTCTTTCCCTTCATTGCGTCAAAGTGCCTTAGCGGAGGGCGTAGGGAGTTTTTCTGCGTACGGATATACGACTGCCCCAGTTCGCAGGCATAAAATGAAATCGGCTCACGTGGAACACGGATATTCAAGACAATGGAGAAAGGCCATCGTCTTGTAGTGCACGTAAAACTGCGCTATGAACGATGACGACATTTCTAATGAACAAAATTTCACTTGTGTTCTCTATGGACTTTTGTAGGAATGTTGTGTGGTACGCCGTTGATTCATCTTTTCTGTCGTCCACGTGATGTCATCTAACGTATCGTGCACTAATTTCACTTCTGCACCATATGAATCATACTATTGCCGTTGTAGTGCAATATAAGCCATCCTTTATTTGAACTCATCCGATATGGTACATACACAACGAAAACCAATTAGAGTTAACCTCTCCCTCTAGGAATTTGTAAACTACCATTGTTAATTGGTGCTTCCTCTGACAATCATAATTCACGGAATACCTTTTTTTTTTTTTGCTGACACTGTTCCACTATTCGTCACAGTGACTTCTCCCCCACCCACACCCACTCTTCGGCAGTTGCCCTTTCCACCTGCTTTGTTTGGATTGGAGGAAAGGGTACCAAACATGTATACACTAGCGCTAATTAAATCAGTTCCAGCCTTGAAGTAGACAAGTACACTTGTCGAAACGTCGGCTCGAGCACGCAACCCCTGTTAGCGGATTTTTTCAACGAACGAAAGATGAGTTCTCTTTTTTGCATGCTCCTGTACTCACGACATGCATCAACATTTGCAACTGCCATTCTTACCTCCTTCTATAATAGGCAGGAATCCAAAAGGATGCGGAATGAAGGTATCGAGAAAAACACCACGCTTAGTCATTACGGTTTTGGAAATATTCGTGTTTGCGATATGACTAGAACGCTTTCTCAGAATGAAACTTGCAACAAAATCCTAATTTAGTGATTAAAACTATAGTTAACGGAGGATGCATTTTGTTCTTTCGGCTGGCCTTGTTTAATTGTTGGTGCAGTTATAACACAAGACAATACCAGCGCCAGGAAATAAGCTAGGGCAAAGCGAGGGGACGCAGAGAAGCTAGTCCATTCTAGAGAAGCGCCGACTTGCAACTATTTGGAAGTAAGGACTTCTCTGCGTCACGAGTAACAGCCATGTGACCAGAATATGACGTCGACGAAGTCCTCGAAACAGTCGAATCGGCACGAGCCCGTGCTCGGAACATTCCAGAGAACTCGAGGCACGCGAACCAAGCCGAAAAAAAAAACACGAAGTGGAATGAGTTGGATTTGTCTACGTGGAGTCGGCAGGGGAAGGTTGGATCACCAGCAGATGATCTGGCGACGGGAGCGACGGGCTTTCGAGTCTGCTACTGGCATAGGTCGGCTATCTCACTCATGAATCGACTCACTCGGACTCACTCAGACTAAGATCGAGCCGCGAGTCTGAGTCTGAGTGAGTCCGGATGAGTAATATTTCGGTGAGTTTGAGTCCGAGTGAGTCCGGTTGAAGAAAATTTTCGTGAGTGTGAGTCCGAGTGAGTTCGGCTCAGGTAAATTTTGGTGAGTCTGAGTCCGAGTGAGTCCAAAGCGCAAGATATAGGTATTTATTGCGTGAGTCTGAGTGAGTTCTAAATTTTTTTTTGCCGACCTATGGTCCTATCTACTCATCTTCAACATTACTATCAGCCTTGCCAGGATTCACGGTTTTACTCACGTCTACTGACAGATATTCCAAAGCAGTGTCGTTGATAAATCATTTCAATATTTATTGACCAGAGGCGCTAATTACGTGGGGGATGCCTTGACACCCCCCCCCCCCCCCCCCGTTAACGTTTCCAGGAACGTTCT
This sequence comes from Rhipicephalus appendiculatus, assembly GCA_030522465.1. NCBI lineage: Eukaryota > Metazoa > Arthropoda > Arachnida > Ixodida > Ixodidae > Rhipicephalus > Rhipicephalus appendiculatus. Next base: position 21,832 of record JALIZH010032905.1, on the reverse strand, counting down.
AAACAGCATATCCGCGGAGTGAATGATGATGAGTGGGCGAAGCTCCAGAGGTACATCATCAAAGACGTGATGGTGGTTGGTTGCATGTGGTCAAACGATATGCATGTGAGACCATATCGCGATGTCATGTGTTGTATGGCATCGCGATCGTCATCGTCATCAGCGTCATCGTCATGACGCATAGTGGGTACATTCCATGTGGTGGCATCGTGATCGTCATCGTCATCAGCGTCATCGTTATGACGCTGATGTGTTGTATGGCACGCTGACGTGTTGTATGGCACTCTGGCGTGTTGTATGGCACGCTGCCATACAACACGCTGACGTGTTGTATGGCATCGCGATCGTCATCGTCATCAGCAGGTGGCTACTACTACAACAAACATGGGACGCACGACCCACGGGATAAGGAGCTTCGCCCCTAATAAATATATCTGATGTTGTCATCCCTTTCAAGAAAAATTACCTTACTGGTTTGCGAGCACTCAAAACTCGTATTGAAGGTACATATCAAAAGGCGCCAAGAAGAGCTCCGATCATGTGAGAGATTGGTGTTAAAGAGCATTGACACCACAGTCGAAAGAGCTGATTCTAGGCTAACGGATACATGAGTCGACTCACTCGGACTCACTCAGACTCAGATCGAGCCGTGAGTTTGAGTGAGTCCGGGTGAGTTATGCTGTGGTGAGTTTGAGTCTGAGTGAGTCCGGTTGAAGAAAATTTTTATGAGTGTCAGTCCGAGTGAGTCCGACTCAGGAAAATTTCGGTGAGTCTGAGTCCTAGTGAGCCCTGAGCGCAATATATAATTCATGAGTGAGTCTGAGTGAGCGCCACAAGTTTTGCCGACCTATGGCTACCGGTGACGCGGGCGTCCCGAGGTGCGGCCCGAGTACTTGACGGCATTCGAGCAAGGCTCCTCGGAGATGCAGCTACCGCGCCCGGCAGGTACGGACGTTTGCATAGCAAGCCCCCTTCTGCAGCAGGCCACCGAATGCAATCCCCGGAGTGCCACGTCATCCTTGGAACATCACGCCGGGTCAACAAGCCAACGACGACGTTAGGCCTAACGGGCCTAACGGTTAGGCCAGTGTCGACTGGCGCATCGGGCAAAGGCGACGACTGATGTATCTGGCTACGGAGCGGACCCGAAGATTGGCCAATAGAAATTGCCAGACGAGATGGACACCAGACAGGACTTTCGCTAGCACCAACTAATGGAAATGCCATGTAAGACCGGTCCGACGTATTAGCTGGTATAGGACTCGAGCAGACCAGGATTAGGACGATTTAGTCATTTGCTACGTGGGTTGATAGTTCTGAGTTTGTTGGCAGTGATTGTATTTTGTACATTTTGTATGCTTTTAGAGGACCGTGTTGTCTTTTCGTTTAATAAATTTTTGCTGCGCTACACTCCGACTCTTTGCCTGAGTCCATCGCGCGGGTGCACCCGAATCTGTGACAGTCTGTGTATCCTTGTCTCGTTGCTCGTTTAATTTTTTCACGCCGCTAATACCTTGTGAAGTGGAGTAACAACTCGCAGAAACCTTCACACGGTTATAAAGAAATTATTTTTAAACTGGGGCTTCAATGGGAAACTGACAACTGGTGGGTCAGCGTTTTCATAAACTTTAGCGCATTCATTTGAGCTGGCTTGTACGTCATGTCAAAGAGCAGAACCTTGAAGAGCGCGATTCGAGAACAAAGAGAATAAGCAGTGAACAGAGAATAAGCAGTCAACAAAGCAAAGCGTACAGTGTTCTGCCCTATATTTCACCTGTATAAGCTATAGCTGTGTCCATAGCGATAGCTCTGCTCCGCTGTGTCGCTGTAGTTTATTCATCGCGTCGAATTGACCTTGAACCACCGGAGCGCCAGTGTCACGACACGTGATCCGCTGCGGAGAGGCGCCGCAGCTGCGCTCGCTCAGAGCTGCTCCGCTGCGGTAACACGTGACTAAGCGAAGGTATAATGGCTGCGTCGCCGGCGCTTGCTGGCTCAGTGGCTCCGTCTCGTCACAGACAGCAAGCCGGCTGGGCCGGCTGTGCATGCACTTCAGCGCAAGCGACCGGCTGGATGCAATCATCCAGTACACAGATTTGGCTACACGTGAGGCTTCGAAATCGCAAACAAAGGTTACTTAAAAGTGTATCCGAGCAAGCTCATTGGTAAGAAGACATCTAAAAAACACCGCCACTTTACACGTGCACAAGGGAACAACACATGAGAATGAACAAGCAAAGGCAAAGTTGCCTGCTGAAATACCAGAGCGAAGGGAGGCCGCAATGAAACGGCCACTTGGGCTAGTTGGTATCTCTTCATGTTTCAGTGTCAAAGCGCAGCGCAACAAAACCGGACTGAAAAGCGATGAACGGCCTTTAAGTCCGGTTGTTTTGTTGCGCCGTGCTGTTACACTTGAGTATGAACGGGAGGCCAGGTTACCACGTTATAAAGAATCTTGCCAAGCGCGCAAGTGTGCCAAGATCAAGGCTACTGCAAGTACCACCGTCGTTCAGCAACTCTAACAACGCGAAAAGGAGTGGGAGGAACAAACATTTATTAAAGTCGGCAATTTAATTGGTTGGTCCTAGGCCTCAATTGTGGGGACGTCGAGGTCTTGAGTTTCTCGCCGCCTAGCGAGCTTGCTGGGTAGTCCAAAACCGGTCGTCGAGGTGGGAGCTGCGTACCTTCCCCAAACCGTATCACAAGCTAAACAGAGCACAGGCAACCGCCCTCCGCCGGTTACAGAGAAACACGTACCCATCACTGTATCGATACCCCAAAATAAGCCCATACATTTATTCAAACCATACTCGTAAGATCTGCAAGACCCAGGTAGCGTCGCTCCCGCATATGTTGTGGGAATGTGAAACCAAATACGAGTCCACTCACACCGAGACCCTCTCGTCAATATAACAAGGAGGGGAGTAAGAAGCGTAACTCCGATCAAACACTCGGTGCATAGTCGTTGGACAACCAAGCCAGACATCCTTTCGATCCTGATAACTAGGTTTACAAGAGCAAAACATCCGCTTTTTTTTTAGATGTGAAGCATATTATGGCGAAGCTTAATCCGGTGGTGGTGGTGGTGGTGGTGGTGGTGGTGGTGGTGTGCCGCGTGCCCACCCTTACTGCGCATGCGCAAACAGTTAAAAAAAATAAAAATAAAAAACCTCCTCTCCCCCTATCTCTCCTCTAGGCATCCCTCCCCGCGGCAACCACACCCTCACTGCGCATGCGCCTCCTCCCTCCCCCTCCTACGCTCCCCCCTCTCTCCTCTAGGCATCCCTGCCCGCGGCGTCCAAACTCCCACTGCGCATGCGCTTCCCCCCCCTCTTTCTCCTCTCCTACGCTCCCCCGCTCTCTCCTCTAGGCATCCCTGCCCGCGGCGTCCACACTCCCACTGCGCATGCGCGTCCCCCCCCTCTCTCTCCTCTCCTACGCTCCCCCCCCATCTCTCGCCTCGCGACGCCGACGCAGGCAGCGTCTGCTAGCGAGTTTCTTGGTTGAAAAAACCGACTGCTCGCGCTGCACAACCGTTCACTGGCCACCCCGTATATATGGCAATGGATCTTGACCTGCAAGGTGGTGCCGGTGGGAGATTTCTCCTGTGCGTTGTTGAACAATAAAAATTCGCAGCGTGCGCGTTAACTAAAAGCGGAGTGCGGGTCTCTGTGTCCAGTCGGAGTCTTCTGTCTCTCATTGCTCCATCACTGCCTGCTTTGCGCCTCCCCAGTTTTCTCTCCTGCGCAACGCTGCGATGAGCGCCAGCGTCAACGCCGCCGCCAGTGTAAGCGTTAGCGCCCGCTGCTTCACATCTACACATGGTTCCCTTTAGCGGGAGATGGTGTAATTTTTTTTCACATGGCCTATACAACAGGAATTTTTTTTTCGTCATGAGCCTCCGTTGTTTCACATGATGTAGACCTTATTATTCTCTTCTATGCTGTTTCATTACTTTCTTTTTTTTTTTCTTTTTACTCCGCAGGATACTTCAGAGACAACTACGGGGACTACACCGGACTGCTTCATGTAATGGCGACTATGAATGCGCTCTTCGTGTGCATTTGGACAATGAAGCTCATCGTTTCATCGAGGAGAAGGAATGCTGTGACGTCTCAGTCTGCACATGATCACGATTTAAAGTGTAGCTCCCAACACAAAGATGACTTAGAGTAGGTTTAGCCTCTTCCAGAAATCTACAGCTGTGAACAGAAAACTTTGTTGCCTGCTGTACATGGCATTCCATGGTCACTAAAATGCGCCCATAGCTCGGTCCTAATGAAAACCGCCAAAGTAGTGAAGATCGCAAAAACTCCTGACCACGTAAATGTTTTAGATGAACGCGTGAAAAATAATACGAAAAGAGAACTATACGTTAATGTTTTAGATGCGAAGCATCTTATGCTCAGGGCTATGTCCGTCCCGCGTCCCCCGTACCGCGTCCGGCCCCTTTCATGAAGTAGGGAAGCACCCATTATGCGAACCAGAACACTGTAGTAATATGAAGGCCGTCAACCCTATCACAGTCATCAGAGTCATGGCCGAGAGCACAGAGAGGCTGCTTAGCAATAGCTAGGCACGTGGTGTCTGTCGCCCAGGTTGACCCCATTCCTTGAGTCATGGCCGAGAGCCCAGAGAGGCTGCTTAGCAATGCCTAGGCAGGTGGTGTGTGTCGCCCAGGTTGACCCCATTCCTTAATATTGCCTGCATGCGTTTGGAGGGGGCTTAGTCCTTCCCGCGTCCCCTCTCCTACGCTCACCCCCTTTCTCTCCTCTAGGAATCCTCTACTCTAGGGAGCGGCCGCAGCGTCCCACACCCCCCCCAGCGCATTCGCGTCCCCTCCCCTATGCTCTCGTACGCTCACCCCCCTTCCTCTGCTCTACGGAGCGGCGCCCGCGTCCCACAGCGCATGCGCGTCCTCTGCCCCTCTCTCCTCTAGGACTCATCTACTCTACGGAGCGGCTCCCGCGTCCCATGCTCCTCTCCTACGGTCCCCCCCCCGTCCTTTCCTCTAGGAATCCTCTACGGAGCGGCGCGCACGACAAGTGGTGTGACAGCTGCATACTCCGCTGGGGGCGCCACGGTAGTTCCGCGGTATGAAAATGACGGAGCGCGCGCGCCTCATTCTCTCTCCTGTGCAACGCCGCGATGAGTGCCCGGACCACTGCCGTGAAATGAGAGCGGCGACGTTCCTCCCGCTCAAGCTAACTATCTCCCCGCTGCTTCGCATCCACACATGGTTCCCTTTAGCGGGAGATGGGTAATTTTGCATACAACATGGATCTTTAGCTAATTGCATCCAAAAGTCGACATAGCTTTTGTCGGAAAGCACTGCACGAAGCTTAACGGAATTGGCTTCATAGTAGAGGAATTTTTTATATCTGTTATTTTTTATAAACCATCATTTCCGTGTACTTTGAGACGTTAATGATTCTGTTATTGCAAATTTTAAGTGCGAATCACTTTATGAGGCTCCGGCTGTCGTCTGATGTCGTCGCTTGGCCTTACGCTCAGATTACCAAAGTAGGTTTCCACAGAGCGCTGACAAGCAAGTCAATTCCGAAACAGGCCATAAGATAGCGCTACAGATGAAGGACTGTAGGACGTTTTGCTTTGGGCGCTCAGGGGGAAGACGACAAATGAGGCTGTAAAGGACGATATGGGGTGGACAAGTTTTGAGGGGAGGGAAGCTGCGAGGAAAATAAGGTTCGAAGAGAGGCTAAGGAATATGAAAGAGAGTAGATGACCAGAGAAGGTGTTCCGTCATTTGTATAGTAAGAGCGTTCACGCACAGTGGAGAAACAGAACTACAAGGCTCACTAGGTAATATGCGGCTGGTAGTGTAAGCGGTTTGGCAACAAAAATCGTCAAACGAAAAGTCAGACAGGCGGAGAGTATTTACTGGACGGCAGCGATGGAGAAAAAAAAAGGGGGGGGGGGGGGACCCTTAAGCTTCGCCTTTAAGAGTTGAACGCGATAGCGTTATCCTGTGCCTAGTGCCCACTTCAACCACTTATTGCATACTATGTAATAGGTAGCATGCTTTAAACCACGAGAAATTTTGCGCGTGAAATGATTCGAACTTGCTATGCACCCACTACGTGGCATTAAGGGAATACGCGCAGTAACGTGTACGCCTTTTGTAATGTGTGGCCGGCTTTAAACCACGATGTCGTTATGATATCCACACAATCTGATGCCCGATGGCAATGTACGGTTGTACCACACAATATTACTGATTTATTACATGTTGTATTGTGATGCCTGTATACAGGACGCGTGTGTTTGTAAAGCACGAGTTATTTTCACTGCATTTCCAAGCAGAGGAAGTTATTTTCACTGTATTTCCGAGCAGACATGTGGCTGTGCGGTAGAACACCTGCTTACCACCTAGATGGTCTGGGTTCGATCCTCATTCGACCCGAAAGTTTTTATTATTTATTTTATTTGCATCTTCAATTTTTCGGTCAAGGACAAGATGATTATTTTTCGCTCACAACCACCGACGCCGACACCGGCGCCGGAATTTCTGCGATACGAGCTCTTCAACGCTATTGCGTTAAAACCGGCTCTGAGTTACTACCAAAAGAACAAAAAGGAAATAATGAGGCAGTAATTTTATGATAATTCAAGGGGAATCACTTTCCTGTTTGAAGCGAGATCAGGTTGTCTTAGAACGCGCAGTCATGAAGCGAGATTTCGTAAAAGAGAACAACAGTGCATATTGTCACGTGGTCGTGACGTTGACGAAGGCAAAAGTTTGCGTGACAAAGAAGAAACTCTTCATTTGGCCGTACTTGTGGCCCGGAGGCGGAGCGGCCAATGAGGAGCGCCGTAACACAGTGGCGTGTATAGAGTACTGGGCACAGTGGTGCCCGGACGTCTACACGTCAAGAAAGAGCCACTCATGGCATGCACCAGGCAAGAAGGGCTCGCGCCATCGCTACGGCCGCCATCTTGTGGTGGTTCCCGGCGCTCGAGCCGCGCGGGGCTGGCACACACGCTAGCTGAGGCGAAAGGAGACAAAGGGAAGGACACTGTCTATTCCCCCCAATTTTTTTTATTTTTTTTTACAATATACTGCAGGCTCGACTTGGGCCCTAGCAGGAGGGGCAAACGCGTACTCGGAAAGGCAATACATAGACACATTTACATACAAGGCACTGAAAACAAAAGAAAGACAGTGTCTTATTTCTACAGCAAAGCACAAAAGAAATAACACCATGAAGATCTCAAAAAATGTAAGGGAAAGAAAAAAAAAGCAATATTCACACAAAAGGGAACATAAGTAAAATAACCTAACATCAATCCTGAAGACTCAATTATTTTTGTACTTTGCACTGATGCTATTGGCAGCGAGTTCCACTCGTTAATTGTGCGCGGGAAAAATGAGAACTTGAATAGGTTAGTTTTGGTGCCGTATGGGGTTAGCGATTCATCATGTCGATGCCTTGTAGTTCGTGAAGCCAGTGGTGTCACGTATAGGGCTCAGGGGGAAGTAGGAATTTACGATTCTTCAAATGAAATAGAAGTTTCTTCTTCAGTTACACAGTTCGGTTACATAGTTGGCTTACATGGCACTTGCAGTAAAAAGGCAGTCACGTGCGACCAGCCGCTACACTCCGCTCCACTCAAGTAATCGTCGGCGACTGCCACACCCTCGTCACGCGCTACACGTTGTTTTGAGCCGATGATGCGCGTTAGGCCTCATCACGCCGAAGGATGCAGTTTCGGTTTAGAATCTGCGGTAGCGGATGAGCAGCACATGTGTTGTCGCCAAAGTCGATGGCCACTTTTCGCATTCGATAATGCATCGAAGGCTTTCGCCTTAATAATTACGCCGCTTCTGAAGACATGCGATCGCGCATTGAAAAGTTTATGGCTATAGAGGTCGAACAAAGGATTTCATCAATGCACAGTAGAGATGCCGCAACAAGTAAACATGCACGCAGTTGGTGCTAACACAAAGCAGGACAATAGGCTTCCCTATATGTCGGAGACTAAACAAGAGATCAGCCTTCTCCTTTACGTATCGAGAGAGCGCTGAATGGTGAAAGGTGCAGGTTCAGGCCTCTCGTACTTGCTCAAACCCTTTAAGCACCTGGCCTACTGCATTTACTCATATTCTACCAGCAGTCGCTGGCCGTGGTTAATGCATGAATGATGCGTAATGGAAGTTAGCGTTGGGTAAGTAACTGCTAAGATGGGCCAGTGCCCCTACACGTTGTCAAGATTGTTTAAAGAAAAATGGCACTTACGCACTGACCACACTCAAGTAAAGAGTTCCTGACAAATTTTTATTTTGGGCTTACGGATATTCGGTTGGCGTAGCTGGGAATTGAGTGTTTGGCTTTGTGCTCGGGAGCACAATGCACGAGCTGGGAAGTTACCGTGGATAGTTCAGCAGATTTCAATCAAGCAACAACATTATGGTGAATGGCATGAGGATCTCTTACAGTGCTGATATCTACAAATGTCAATTGCAGCGTGACACGTGAACCACATATAAGTCGCCATATGATTGAATGGTGCCCTCTTAGGAGGGACATAAGCAAGGACCATCCTCAAGCTAATGCTGCAGTGGACGTAATCTGGCTGCGCAGAGAAAGCTTTAAGCTTTCTCTCGATATTCATCGCTCTAGTTATTATAAGAGTTACATGTAGCTTGTGAGCCGCCTTTTCAGAATGCTGCGGAATGCTATTCCTCTCTTAGTCGGAGTGTAGTCGCTCCCAGGACTAGGCTTATTGCTTATTTTTTCTGCGTGTCGTCTCCCATTCATCCGTGTGCCCCCTTGCTAGTACACATGTATTGCAAATGTTCCACGTGAGTAGCTTCAGCTTATCCAAGTACAGAACCGCGTCGTACTTTTCTGGACAAGGCTACTATTAGACGCACTCCCACCGATGCCTCACTCGGCGTCATTCAACGTGGAACGATGAATTGACACCTGTTTAGTCTCCAAACGCCTACTGACACCACATGATTTTGTTCAGTGTCGTTGTGTCATCATTCCCTTGTGCGTACATGCTTCTTTGCCACAAGCCGTGCTGCAGAGGTGATGTGGCAGAGCGGCCTCTCGCATCGGTGTAATTCACCGAGCGTCATTCAAGACGTATTCGGCTCCCAGTGTGCTCCCACTGTTTACCTTGGGTGCAGATTTTGGTTGATGGTCACCACGGAGACAATCTCGCATTCTGTGCTCTTTACCCTTAAATCCGGTAGTTAGACGACCCAAATGCCCAATTTGCGACCACGTTTTGGCCGGACAGTCTGTGAACCTGAGCCCTACAGCAACTTTACTATTCCATCCGATGCTTGGCGGCTCTCGCTGTGATGCACTGGTGGTAGAAGCCGAGTAGAGCGCGTTATATTACACATAAGATGCTAAAATGTCGCTACTGCTGGCATTTTCCCTTCGATATAACAAGTAAAATAAAAGAAAATACTTAAAGTTAGGGAATTATACTCGTGAATTCCTTTGACAAACCTTTCTGTTATTAGCACAGTCCGACACGATTAAACAAAATCTGCGCCATTCCTGTGTTTACCCACAGCCTTTTAGATTTTTATAACGCACAGATAATGGATTTATTTCAAAATGTATGCACAACAGCCACTAAAGTTAATCAGTATCTTCCAGCATTAGGAGAGGTTGATTGGCAGCGCTAGCACTGAATTTCTATATCGGTGCGAACATATTTGTGGTGTTGGTATGTTGCATTAAATAAGCGTGTTTGTTTACAAATGGAGAATTCGCGGGAAAATAATGCCCAGATGATAATCAACCAGTCCCATATGGTCCTTATGCATTCGCTTAAAGGGCTCCTCACCAGCCTCTCAATATACAAAAAACTAGCGCATTATTCTCTCCTGGCGTTTCTCGTCTTTCTTGCACACTTTGGTGATGCAGACAGTGATTCCCGTGACGTACATAGTATACGTGCTCTCGATTGGTCCATATACGCGAAATATCAGATGTGAATTGTCTACCCGCACTGCTCTGCCATGCAGCCGCCCATCCGATCTTCCTTGTCTCGCATTACTATCGGGCGCGATCAACTGATTTTGCTTCATTTTGCGTGTTTCCGGGTACGCAAGCTGCGATAACAGCGTGTAGCCGAGCAGCGCGAAATCCAGATAGGCTCGAGCGCTTAGTGCTGACATTGTTCACGTGCTCTTAAGAAATAAGTGGTGAGGAGGCTTTATCACCTGTATGAAGGGTAGCGAAGGCAAGGAGGGAACAACTCCCTCGTCTTTGAACGCGGGGTGGTGAGGGGCCCTTTAAGTCGACACAGAGAGAAGCTCATCTTCTTTTTCTTCTTCGTCTAGTATTGATCTTCCTTAACAATTTGTGGGGCAGCGGGACTCATACGTCCCACTTTTTTCTTCACCATGTTCTAATTTTTTTAGAACAAAACCACTCAATCGATTGCTTTCAGACTTTCAGTGAAACCGCGTGGATGTTCTAGAAAGCAATTTTGGTAGTTGGTTTGATGGTGTTCGCAAGGTAGCAGCACACACACATGTTCCAAACGAGGCCATTCCGCTTGCACGCGCTGTATCCTTTTTCCATCAGATTTTGGCGCGCTCTGCACCCGATTCAGCATAAGATGGCATGCTTGAGAAGTTTATTTCATTCTCACGAGTTCCTAAATTGGCCATTATAGCGGTTTTCTTTGTTGCTACTCATACAGCTTCCTCAAAAATTTCTGCAGTGCAAAACCGACAACCTTTGATATATTTCCGAAAGCATAGAGAGTCTAACAATTTGAACAGCTGACTGCAGTATTCAATTTTAATTCTGCTTCATGCAGGGATGTCCATTCGCGTGGAGGAAGCAGTTGAGCTTCCTTCACGTTGAGACAAAAATTAGACTGCTGCAGGCATGCCCAGTACACACATCTGTTGCTCGAGTGCCGTTGTAGCGAGTGCTTGTACAATGGACATTTAGTTAACTTTTTTGTGATAGTAAGTTGGTGTTTCTAGGGTCTGTCCTTTGTTGATCGTAAGGCAGCAAGCTCGCATAAAAAAGTAACATTTTTTCCTGAGGACCGTCTATCAGTGGGCAGTGGGATACATATGTCCCACATTTTTCTCCAAACCACTTCACAACAGGGAGCAAAAATTTTGTACATATTACAAGAAGCTGATACAAGCGACAATGCCACCCTCAATAGTTGGCGGGCGGTGTTCACAACATTGGGCCCCATAAAGAGTTGACCCTTTGTAGGCCGTCCTATATTTTTGACATGGTAATATAAAAACCGGCTGTGCTTTATTGATATAAACTAGAAAGAAATAGTATGACACAAATTTCATCAAAATCAAGCCAGTAGTTTACTGAAAAAAAGTGGGACATATATGTCCCACTGACTCATCAGAGTGTTTTCAAAAAGTGGGAAAACACTGTCCCACTGCCTCATGAAGGCACCATCTCGCGATTGCATCAACGGGAATTTTAGGATGAAATGGCCGGAGCAAGTGGCACACAGTGTATCAGTTTTAAAGTTGTGAAGAGAAAAGTTGTGCGGACCTCATTTGAGCAGGAGAACGCCGCCTGCAGTTGCGTCTGTTGAGCCTTCAAAGCGTTGTGGTATGTCCCTGTAAAGCTTACTTCACCGCATGCATCAACATTTTTTTTATTTTTTTTTCCATTTGGCTGTCCTAGCTTTTGCTGTTGAAATTGTCGAGTACAGATGTTATCCCTCAATATGTGGCTACATTTCAAGATGTATATAATATCGAGAAAAATCTTTCCACGCATTATTATCCGCAATTGCGCTCCGCGATTAGCGGGATAATTTTGAAGGGGATTGTTCCGATGCATTTATTGGTCAAGTTATTTCGCAAATTTACAAAAACACGTGATGACTGGAAGCTATGATCGCCGCTCTCAAAAACCAGAAAAAGAGGAAATTATCCGGCATTTTCATTGGTAGGTTCTATGTATCTCAAGAAGAGGAAAATTCAGAAGCGATCATAAAAAATTGACCGAAATTCAACGCTACTGTAATACTACATCCGCCCTTGGAAAGCGTGGTAACAGAATTTTTTTCGAGATTCTGTAGACGGAAAAGTGGGACGTATGTGTCCAACTGTCGCACAAAGGGTTAAATTATTGATCGTTGTCATTAAATTGTTGTTATTAAATTTTCTCAGTCGACTGAATTGATCGATCTCCTTCCTGAAGACTTCTGCCTCTCACGTGGTCTTGCACTGCCTGTGACACGGGTATAGATCTGGCGATCTGGCCAAGCAACGGATTACTTTGTCATAGGCCATGTTTACGTCACAAATTTCAAAGACATCTGACGTCATGATGAACACACTTCGTCTCATCTTCCATCGTTCATCTCGGTGACGGTGACGTTACCCGTCTGTCGTTCCATTCGTGTTGTTTCCGATGGTCAGTTATCCCGTTTGATGAGTCAATTAAGGCTTTCGTCTAAATAATTACTCCGTAGGCACGGCACTCCACCCAGCACGCAACATTGCAGTTCGTTTTGGTATACCATGTTGGGTACACGTTGCAATTTTGGTTTCCTGAAATAGGGATTATTGAACAGGAATAGTATGAACGTTGAGCTCGTGATTTTTGCCATTGTAGAATCCATCCCTTGAGGTGCAGTCCCATCACTGATGCTCCCTTAACTCCTTTTCTCCGAATTACTTTTTTTAACACTAATAATCTCCCTCGCCGTCGACACACAGGTCTCTTCTACCGGGCGCCACGACCACTCCGCAAGTGTCGACGAAACTGTCGATGTACGCTTGCGGTACGGTGTCCTTCAGATAACGCCTCACCCATAGCATGCACTCTGGAAAATCAAAACATTAAATTGGTGGTGAAGATATGTGACTGCGAAAATGCAACACAAAGAAGCAAGACAGGTAATAAAGTTGGGGATGCCAGAACAGCTATAATTATGGCTATAGTTCTCTCGCATAACCATAAAGCAATAGCAATGCAACAAGAAGACAAAAATATATGGAGTTTAAGAAGCTTCGTATTAAATGGCTGACGATCTCATGTTCATCATACTGTCTTCAAGTAGTTCTCTAATTTCCTAAAGCAGGGGTTCTCAAGCTTTGTGGCCTTGGGGAACCCCAACGGCTTTTCCGGAGTGCCGAGGAACCCGTAACTTTTTCTTGATCAAGCAGATAATCGAAAGCGGGGAGGGGGGGGGGGGGGGGTACGTGATAACGCTTCCCGACGCGCGCCGTGCGTAACAACGATATTAACACTGCCCGCGTGTGTCAGTGCTCTTTCATTGCGATATTAATTGCATGGACACTCTCGGCGGATTTTCGACGTTGCCGAAGCCGTAATGTCGCGGATATGTACATGTATGTTTATATATATAAAAAGGCACAAAGAAAAAATAAGTCAGATAAAAATATTTAAAGCATCCGACCTGAGATTCGAACCAGCGACCCCTCGCTCCGCAGCGCGCTGCGTTAGACATCTTAACCATGCACCATGCATGCGCCGGCGTAATAACGGCGAGCTATTATATACACCATTTACCGCGGGCGGTACGCAGATCTTGGAGGAGCTTGAGCGTGTTATCTATCACTCAACTCTCCTACATTTTCTTTCCATTTGAAAAGTGCCCTTTAGATGCGCACGAAAAAGTAGCCCCTTTCTGTACGCACTCGTGATGTGGAGCGAAAAAAAAAAAGAAAAAAAGAAAACACCGAGCACCGGGCACACCTTGCGTCAGACGCCACCACGTGGCAAGACAAGCAGAGGGGTCACTCCAGGTGCCGCAGTTTCAAAGAAAAAATATATCTAAGAGCGTCGGGTTCTGCACTGTCGACACTTTCAGCACGTTGGTAAAACGCAAAGACGTAATAACTGTGAGAGTTATTAGTTTACGCTTGTCCTATATACATCTCTATTCTTTTCGAGCGTCCCTTAACCTCCCTCGGTTTTCCTTTTCATATATTTCTCACTCTCTCTCTTTCGAGCGTCCTTTTTTGTGCTTCAGCGGCACGCTGCAAGTATCGAGCTGCTTGTCGTCCTTCGTATGACATACCAATTTCTTGCTATTGCATTCATTGCTTTGCCTTTGTGGCGGAACTGTGACTTTTTTCTTAAATATCAAAAGTAATCGCCGTTGGTTAGAACACCGGATAATACACAGGCGTTTATTATGTCTATATTTCTCTCTCATGGATATTTCTTCATATTCGTCGTGTTCGTTTCTTACTACATGGCAGTTATCGCATGCTGTTCCACATAATATAGAAGTTCCATTAAGGAATAAAAAGTCACAGTTTCGCCACAAGGGCGAAGCAATGAGTGCGATAGCAACAAATTGGCATTTCACGCGAAGAACGGCAAGCAGATCGAAACTTGGAGTGCAGCTCAAGCGCAAAGGACTTGCGAAACATACGCACATGTATACACAAGACGAGCGCGAACTAACAAGTGTCACAGTTGTTACTTCACTGTGTTTGAACAGCACGCTTCTTTCGGAAACGGGGCCTCTGCAGCGTGCGAAGTGACATTTGTGCGCTCTGTAACCTAAACGCAGTCTTTCCGACACACGACGTAAAACTGCCCCCATCATAGTACGGGGGTGACGTACTCCCTTAACCCACTTTTTAGTATGAGGCAACTATGAGTGAACGAATCAATAAAGTGTTGGACATGTGCCAAAACCGCCAAATGCCGTCCTGCTAACTGTGTTGAAAATATTGCTACAGGCTTTGTATATTCTAATAAAAGTAATAATTAGTGCTATTTAACTATTGTACTTGTGTTAAGTACCCCTACGCATATGTTCTATGCACCCACAAAGCTTCAATTTTCTACATTCACAAAGCGCGAATCAATCTGTTTCTGTACTTTCTACGCACGCCTATAGCCAGTCTCTTAAATTAGATTAATTTTCCAGCGTTTAATTGATCTTCTGTGGCAACCTTGTGCTCCTATATCATATAGATCCCATACAAGCTTTACGTATCCTTCTTTAGGTTGTTTTATTTTTTGTGTTTTTTGGGAAAATTTATGAACCGCCCCACTAGGGGGTGAATCTGCGGTGCTCCGCAAGGAACTTTATGTCGCAAGGTGCTAGCGCCGCAACAAGAAATTAATGCCACAGATTGCCTACAGGAATGATGGTTTTGTGAGGCGTCTTACGGTCGTTAAGATACATTGCACCACTTGGGTTTTTATAAGCCTTGTTCCATAGCGCAATCATCTTGTCTACATCAAGAAATTGCCTGAACGCGACACAGACGTGTATTATAGGACAGAACCGAATTCACGACACGTATGATTTCATGCTGACAAACACTCAGCTACAGATGCGATGTGCTTCATTGGGCTGGTTGGTGCCTGTAGATGAAAAATAAAACAGCGCTCAATATGGAAGAAGATAAAGACACAGACACGGCGCTGAATAACGACCAAGGATTATTGCAAAACAACTGCGATATGTAGGAAGCAGGTATCGGTGCACAACAAGGAAACACAAGTCGAAATGCACATTCATGAAATACAAGCCATACAACAATAATAACCACCTCGAGTCCTTTAACATGAACCTTTCACCCTATAATTCTGATTTTTACTGCAGGGAAGGGAAATTGAAGGCACGCTTACAGAAGAAACACTATACAGTTTAATGCGGAAGGCTTCGCCTGTCTCGCGTGCGCGCTCCTCGATATAGCGCCCGATGACCACGCCCTTGTGAACACTCAGGTGTAGCGGGAGTACAGCAAGAGCAGAGAAACCTTATTACTCTCGCCAGAGTTCTTTGACTCTGTGAGGGAGGAGTGCAGGCTTAGCCGTTACTCTTTCCTTGAAGGCAGAGTAAAAAAGACGGCGAACTCTCTGCTACTGAGGTGGAGTTGCCAATCTATAACGCCCACGCTGACGTGGCGTTAGCGGGTTATGGGACTCCCCCTTTGGCAAAACGGGTACAATCTAGCGCCAGCATCTCTCTGACGCCGCAGTGCCGCAGTGCGATACAACTGTCTCGTAACCATAAGCCTCCCAGTGTAGACGCCACAGATAGGATTTTTATGTGTCAGGTTAATAGGATGACTTTCGAAGATAACAAAAGTATGGTTTCGTTTCTGAAACGCCAACAGTGGCAACTCCTAACGCGCCGGCAAAAATTAGTTTACGACACAAACTAAGAGCCACTGGATAAGGCAGACACTAAAACGTTACTACAATAAAAAAGGCCACGTTAAAGAGAAGCTTCCGCCAGCAGGATTTGAACTTCCGACCTTTCCATCACCAGTCGCGTACTCTATCACAGCGCCACGCCGTAACACGTGGCATCTACCTAAAAAAGGCTAGTCAAGACAAAACATAGCGCCGTTAGTCTCGCGTCTTTACGGGTCCCATACTGAAAACAGACAGGATCTCGTTTTCCAACTAAGAACTACATCTTCATAAGACACGAATTGCTGCCGGTCATGCATGACACGCTGCTAAGGCCAACAGCAGCAACTTTCTTTCAGAATTCACAACATAGTAAAAAAAATATTAAAATTACTGAGGAGCAGGGACAGTTTATCGGCTGTTACTGCAGAGTTTAAAGGGACAGACAACCGCTCACAACGCGAATTGAGATAACCCCACTAATGGAAAGATTGTCTGCTGTATTCTCTAAAACGATTTTCCTCCCGAAACGCGGATTGATATTTTTTTACTTCTTCACTCGAAAGTACTTTCGGCGCCCCGCGCGGCAACAAAAGTGAAGATGCACTCGATTCGCGCCACTCAGCATGGCCGAGTGAGATGCGCTTCTGCGCAACCCAAACCTTCAAGAGCAAATCCTAGCCGTCCAATGCGCCCGTGACAGGGCCGTTACACTGTTAAAAATCTGGACCCCTGTTTACGTAAGAAGCTGAAGGTAAAGTGTCGCCGAATACTTTTCCTTTTCCAAATTATTACAATTTCCTTAAACGGAGTCTCCTTGAAAATCTTCTACGTGATGTCTCTTAAAGACGTTATACGTAATGTCTCCTAGAAACGTTGTACGTAATGTCTCCTAGAAACGTTGTACGTAATGTCTTCTAGGAACGTTATACGTAATGTTTCCAAAAAACATTGTACGTAATGTCTCGTAGAAACGTACGTAATGTCTCCGTATGAATGCCTTACGTAATGTCACCCAAGGAATTCTGTATGCAATGCTCCTTGGAAATTTCGTATGTAATGAGGAATATGATAAGCACCACATAGTGATTTTGTTGCGTTACAGTCACCAATGCACACAACTTGACACCACACTGTGCCTAAAAAGTAGTAATAATGAGTGCTGCGTGGTGAAGAAAGTAACGGTGCCTTACATGCAGCTACTGCATGGTTATTGACTCATGCCAGCAGCAGCTGCTACTTAGCTACAAAGTTGTTGGATAGTGGATCAGCACATTACGTAGTGATTGCGATGAAAATTTACATGGATGCTTAAAACAGCAGTCATGAGGAAAGACATGCATGTACACACTGCCCCTGTTGACACGTATGTTGGGCTACAAGTGAGATTGTATTTTGTCGGTTACTTTATTGACAACTGAAGTGTCCTGGCACCACATAAAAATTAATTGTATGTAGTTTGGCTTTAAGAAGCCGAGGGTCTGACAAAATCTCATCTAGTCAGGATAAAATTGGTGCAAATATAGTTGGACGCCAATCACAAATAGCCTGGTAATACAGAAACACATATTGCTGTTCAGCCAGAACAAATAAATTGGCAGACCAAATATTATGGCACTTTCAGCCTCATATGTTTCAACAGGGACTATATGTACATGTATGTCTGTCCTGATGACTTTTGTTAAACATCCTGTGGAAATTTTTGTCGCCATCACTGCATAATATATCTGTCCTCTCTCTAACAACTTCTTAGAAGCAAAGTAGAAGCTGCCGCTGGCATCAGTCAATAACCATTGCAGTAGCTGCAAGTAAAGCCCCATGACTTTCTTCACCACACAACACCTATAATTACAGCTCTTTAAGCACAGTGTGGTGTCATATTGTAAAGCAACAAAATGCACCATTTGGCGCATATATTCCTCAGCAAATGTTATAGCATTCACTGTGATTCCTACAATGTGTGAGACAGCAGAGAGCTGTGGCAGGAAGCATGCATGCATACATACAACTTCTTGCCAAGTAAACAGTGAACATCCAGCTGCTCTGAACGCACAAAGATGGGGTTTATTCTGCCAAACTGCACGAATATACCGTTTGCACCCTGGCTCATCTGGAAAGAGAAGAAACGAAAAAGATCAGGACAACTGAACCAAAAGAAAGGCAATCTGTGTCATAATTGAATTTTGCATATACCTTGCAAAATCAAACGACAGCATGCTCAAACTCATAAAAGACAGGGCATGTGTTCCTAAAACTCTTGCACCAGTGAATAAATGTAGCGTTCACAGAAAAAAAAAACACAAATGACTTCTACGCAGACGACATTCCAGCCACGAAGTGCTGGGCACTGTTGCGGAGATAATACCTCAGTGTGCTTGAATAGTATGTTGGCATGCATGGGCAAGATCTCAGCAACAGAACCCAAAGCTACGTGGCGCTAGCATCAATCAAACTGTTTCAGGACACGCTGCGGAGCGTTCGTGTTAAGCTTGCTCACGATTGTACAGGCATCAACTACACGGCATAAGTGAGAGTGCACTTTACATTCTGTGGTACCTTTGAAGTACTTCCGAAACCATATGACTTATTAAAATGGGGCTGAGAAAGAATGAAAACAGAATGAATGGCCGAAAAAAAAAACAAATAATGTAGGGCCGCACTAGCCCTAGCTATGGAATCTAAAATGAAGGCCTAAATGCTGCCATTACACAGTAACACTCAGGCTCCTAGCAATGTTTTTGCAGTATGCTAATGAAAATGATGCTTAATGACGGGAAGCTCTTGTTTCCCATATATCTTTAAAAAAACACACAAAATCATTTGTCAAATCTGAAACCCTACTTAAGAGTGACTCTACAAAATAAAACTCCACCTCAGAACAGAGAAAACTGAAGCTGATCTCTTATGTATTCATCCTTGGCACTCTTTTGTCTAGAATCGCACAAAACATCGCACAATATATAGAGGCCCTTGGCAATAAGATGTGATGTACTGAGTATCTTTTTTTTCCTAAATTTTATCACTAATGCTAGGTATTTTAATTTATGTAGTTCATAATTACAACTAAAATGAGCCTTTAATTGACCACCAACCAAGCAAAGGACTCTCCCGAAAGTTAACCTTCACAGAAAAAAGCAAACTTTTCCCCCTTTTTCTGTACATCTCAACAATATAGGTAAAACCAATGCAGCGATAGAGCTCAGTAATGACAAAAATTATTTAAACAGTCAAAATGTTACCAACAGCACATATTTAAGGCACGGCAACTACTGAAGCTTGCAATCGTGCACTAAAAAGAACAAAAATCCACAGAAGCTCAGATGCCCCTGGCTTTAAACACTGTGCTTCACAGGATGAGGGAGCTTGCATTATGTATATTTCAGTAGAAAAGTTTTTGAAGTGCTTCATAAAGAATGGAACTGTACACTGAAAAAAGTTTAGTTGGACAGCTTGATGGGGAAAAAAACGTTTTCACTTGTTTCAGTTTTGATCAGCCTACTTTCACTGAAGGACTGAAAAATATATGATAAAAAAGCAAATGAAAAAGGCATCTCAATGAGAGACAGTGACACAAGAAATCAGGTTCTATTGAGTCATTTTTTGTCCATCTTTGAGTGGCTGTCCCACATGAAAGCGCAGTCGGCTGCAGCCATTAACAGGACATAGCTTCAGGCATGCTTTCACCCACTTCTCTTTACTGTTGAAGCTATTGATATCATATATAATTAAAAAATTTAGAGTGTATTTTGCCACCATTCTGGAAAAAAATTTTTCGCTTTATGTATTGGGCTTCATTCTGAGGGCAACACATACCACATCTAAGTAAGTTATGTTTCAAATTTGTTGTCTAGGGGCTTGTGTACTGAATGCAGGAAAAAAAAGTGACTATTCTCCAAAAGGAGCAGTCACACACTTTTAAAGGGGCTGTGTAAAGAGAACCAATGAAGCACGATGAATTTGACTGCAGTGACTACACCACACCACAGAGGCCTGCGAGGCTGTAAACATGCTTACGAAATCACTGCCATGGGGGGCGATTTCATCAGCAGTGATAGTGAGTTCCCGGGCTCGTCGGAAAAGAAGCTGGCATCATTCAAAGGTGACAAGAGAGCGACAGGATCGGTTCAAGTGACCACTGAGGCAACTTGTAAGCAGCAGAAAGCATGCGACGTTCAAAAAGTGTGAGATTTCCATTGTAGAGGCTGTAATAAAGTGCAAAAGCCTTGGTTCTTTATTTGAGCTCAAGTGTGTAAATGGTGAGCGCCCTTCTGAAGACATTTCTCTTGGGTACAAGCATAGGTTGGCGAACTCACTCATGAGTCGACTCACTCGGACTCACTCAGACTCAGATCGAGCCGTGAGTCTGAGTGAGTTCGGGTGAGTAATCTTTTAGTGAGTTTGAGTGAGTCCGGTTGAAGAAATTTTCGTGAGTGTGAGTCCAAGTGAGTCCGGCTCAGGAAAATTTTGGTGAGTCTGAGTCTGAGTGAGTCCAAAGCGCAAAGTATAATTCTTGAGTGAGCCTGAGTGAGTTCCACTTTTATTTGCCGACCTGGTCCTATCTACTCATCTTCACCCTCACTATCAGCCTTACCTGAATTCACCTTTTACTCACGTCTATTCACACGTATTCCAAAGCAGTATCATTCGTACACTATTTCAATATTTATTGATCAGAGGCGTGAATTACGTAGGGGGTGCCTTGACCTCATCCCCGCCAAGTCTTCCAGGGAAGTTCTTGATAAATATATATTATGTTGTCATCTCTTTCAAGAAAAATGTCCTTATTGGTTTGCAACCACTCACAACTCATATTCGAAAGTACTACATCAAAAGGCACGAAGATTAGCGCCAAAAACATGAGATACTGATGTTAAAAAGCATTGAAACTATGGTAGAAAAAGCTAATTCAAAGCTAACGGACTCATGAGTCGACTCACTCGGACTCAGATCGAGCTATGAGTCTGAGTCTGAGTGAATCCGGGTGAGTAATCTTTTGTTGAGTTTGAGTCCAAGTGATTCCGGTTGAAGAAAATTTTGGTGAGTGTGAGTCCGGCTGAAAAAAAAAATTTGGTGAGTCTGAGTGCGAGTGAGTCCAAAGCGTCAAATATATTTCATGAGTGAGTCTGAGTGAGCTCCACAATTTTGCCGACCTATGCGTACAAGTCACATCACGCTGATCCAACCGGCCACATTTTAGGTGACCCAGAACAACAGCGTGAAGTGTACCCACTTGTGCGACTGTTTGAGCAATATGACAAGCACTTGCTATTACATACTGTTTCCTGTGTTGGAGCTCCTCAAAATATAGGCGCAATAAGTCCCTCGAATGGGTGAGTAAAATAGTAAATAGTGCACATTTAGACTGAGACGGAGAAAGCAACACGGCACCAGTGCTAACTATAACAAATGTTTATTTGAAGCCGCAGAAAAATACATAACGACAGAAATAGGTGAAGTGAGTGCACATGTCACACAGGCATGACAGCAAACTATCTGAAATCGGCACAAAGGAATGAAAGTTCCTTTTCGCACAAACTAACAGAAAGTGTAAAAACACACCGTGTGCACAATGTTCAATCATTTCGGCTTGAATTATCTCAGGACTAACTTTTTTAATTTTTGACAATCCTGTCAAATTCATCACATTCATGTCGAAACCCACATTAGTCGAATAGCATGGCTAGAGCGCTGCCTTTGTGTTTTCCTCA
>JALIZH010032904.1:0-24132 GCA_030522465.1 Rhipicephalus appendiculatus | reverse complement strand
ACATGTAATATTGCGTCGTAGTAGATTAACCCTTTGAGACGCTATGTACACAATTGTGTACATGATTTGTTTTTGCTCCTTGTATCAACTAGGGGCTAACAGAGAGCGAGATACATTGAGGTTCGGATAGATTGCACCTGCTGCATAGTAATTTGTCTTCATTTAACTTCATTTCGCAGCGTACTGTTGCGTATGAGCACATTTTCTGAAGGCACTACCCCGTTCGACGAGTTGTTCGATGAGCCGCGTCCTGCGACCGATGTTAAAAGTATACTTTTTCTTTGCTCTAAATGCACATAACGAATAATGAATTTGTACTATATTTCTAGCCCTATATTTCATTCTGTTTATGCCAAAATAGAGCATTTATGACTTCAGGATAAACAGATATTTAATTAGAACGTAATTAGAATAAGTTACTCTAACACACATGAATGAACATATTATGACATTTTGTTGCAATAAGTATACTGAGTGCCTTGAAATAACGTTATATTATTTTGGCCCATTTACAGACAGTTCTTCATAGGTGGCGTCTGAAAGGGTTAAAATAACAACCAGGCGTCACACAATGTGAATTGCGCTGGTCGTTGATTGCGTCCAACGCATTACAAAATGCTGAGCCATATTTCTTCATCTTCATCATCCACAGCACAAAGTGCACGTAATGCCTCACAGATGTGTAGCAGGTACCACACTTCTACGCAGAATTACGAATAATGACATAGTAGATGCTTTTCTATTTCATGAAAGTGACGATGATTTATGGCATAGTGGGTACCTTGCCTGTGTACATGTACTAGTAGCCCTAATAGAAAGTCTACAACGGGCTCTAGAAAGGCCGCTTTTCCTGCTGTCACTGTGACTGTGCTGCGTGTTCCGCGCAGGCCTGGCGATTTTTTTGCCATCCTGTTAAAATGAACGACAGCTGCGCAAGTGTACTTCACATATTTCACCTCGTCATTGCCTTAACTCGGCTTTACGCGCACATCTTCAACCGTGCGTACAGTCGTAAAAAATAATAATAATAGTAATAATAATAATAGTAATAATAATAATAATAATGTAGTGGGGAAGAGAGACAGCATCGGGTCGGAGCAACAGTAGAAGACGACTAAGACGAAGAGCCGAGAGAGCGCGTGACAGTGACTGACGCCCCTGATATCAAGCCGTTGGTTTTCTTCAATAAATCCCCTTATAATTTGGTGGAGGTGCTGGGTAGCCCTCGAAGCTGGACCTACGAAGTCGCACCTTACCTCCAGTGCCAGCAATGCCGGAAGAACCCTCCACCCAAGGTACCTCCCAGATTCCCGCCACCGCATGTCCTGGCGTGATACCATTGCGTCACCCACCGATCTTCAGCGGCACTGACGACCAAGACGTTGAGGAGTGGCTGGCTATTTATCACAAGGTGAGCGCAGCGAACAAGTGGGACGATGCGGCAAAGCTGACCTACGTAAGCTTTTACTTGGCCGGCGTCGCTAGTCTCTGGTTGCGGAACCACGAAGCTGACATTACCAGCTGGGCTTCCTTCAAGAAGGCATTTTCGGAAGTATTCGACCGCCCTGCTGTACGAAAGCTCCGCGCAGAACAACGACTTCGTGAGCGTGCTCAACAGCCGGGAGAGACCTTCACGAGTTACATTGAAGATGTTGTTGACTTGTGCAAGCGTGTCAGCCCATCGATGCTCGAAGCAGACAAGATCAAACAGATACTGAAGGGAATAGCCGATGACGCATTTCAAATGTTGTTAGCCAAAGACCCGCAAACCGTAGCCGAACTTGTCAGCTTATGCCAGAGTTTTGACGAATTGCGCAAGCAATGCGCCCAAACTCGACGCTCTCTGGAACAGCGTGACTCGATCGCGGCATTGACTCTCGGAGACCAGAATGACATGTTGGCTCACATAAAACAGTTCGTGCGTGAAGAGGTCGCTCGGCAGCTGTCCATTTTATCGAGCACGCCCGAACCAGCCCAGACGCATCATCTCGCTCCAGCAATAAGGCACGTCATCCAAGAAGAGGTCGCTGACGCTTTGCCTTTCCCTCGTTCACCACCTCTGGAGGCTGCGCCCTTGACGTACGCACAGGTCGTCGCAGCCAGGCCGCCTCGTCGATGTGTACCCTTTGCCACGCATCGATGATGCCCTGGACTGCTTGCAAGGCGCCGAATTCTTCTCATCACTAGACCTTCGGTCCGGCTATTGGCAGGTCCCCATGGCACCATCAGATCGCCCGAAAACTGCATTCGTGACACCCGATGGTCTATATGAATTTAATGTTATGCCCTTCGGCCTTTGTAATGCGCCTGCAACATTCGAAAGAATGATGGACAGCGTCTTGCGTGGGTTAAAATGGAAGACATGCCTATGTTACTTGGATGATGTGGTTGTTTTCTCCCCTGATTTTGACAGTCACCTCCGTCGTCTCAACGAAGTATTGAGCTGCCTCACGCGTGCAGGCCTTCAGCTAAACATCAAGAAGTGCCGCTTTGGAGCTCGGAAGCTCACAATACTTGGCCACGTTGTCTCAAAGGATGGCGTCCTACCGGACCCCCGAGAAGCTTCGCGCTGTCGCTGAGTTCCCGAAGCCTACGACCCTCAAAGCGCTTCGCAGCTTCGTCGGTCTGTGTTCATACTTTCGCCGCTTTGTGAAGAACTTCGCTTCGGTAATCGCACCACTGACAAAGCTGCTCACCGGCGATGGACACCTCTCTGATTGGTCACCAGCATGCGATGATGCTTTCGCAACATTACGCCACCTCCTGACTTCACCACCTATTTTACGCCACTTCGACCCTACTGCTCCAACCGAGGTGCACACGGACGCCAGTGGCATAGGACTTGGCGCTGTCCTTGCCCAGCGCAAGCCTGGCTTCTCCGAGTATGTCGTTGCGTATGCTAGTCGCGCCCTGACCAAGACGGAGTGCAAATACTCGGTTACCGAAAAGGAATGTTTGGCCATTGTTTGGGCATTACAAAAATTCCGCCCTTACGTGTACGGCCACCCATTTGATGTCGTTACCGATCATCATTCACTTTGTTGGCTCGCTTCATTGAAGGATCCTTCGGGTCGTCTTGGACGTTGGGCGCTACGGTTACAGGAATTTGATATTCGCGTCATTTACCGCTCAGGGCGCAAGCATACCGACGCAGACGCACTTTCTCGTTCGCCCCTTCCTGCAGCCGTTGCACCTGTTTCCCTTGCCGAAGCTACCATTTCCAACATCGATATCGCTGACATGCCTTCGGAACAGCGCAAAGACCCTTGGATAGCCTCGCTCATCGACGTTCTATCCTCGTGTTCGGCGACACCATGCCAGCGGCCACCTCGTGCACTACGCCGACAAGTCCCCCATTATGCGATACGGGACGCCATGTTGTACCGCCGCAACTATCAACCAGATGGTAGGAAATGGCTTCTTGTGATACCTCGCCATTTGCGCTCCGACTTGTGCACGTACTTCCACGCGGACCCACAGAACGCCCACGCTGGAGTTTTGAAAACATACGACCGACTTCGCCAGCGCTTCTTCTGGCGTGGCATGTACACATACGTTCGCAAGTACATACGTTCGTGCACTGAGTGTCAGCGACGGAAAACAACTTGTCATGCATCTGGCGAATTAAAACCTTTGCCGTGTCCAGCTCGGCCGTTTGATAGAATCGGAATCGATCTCTACGGCCCCCTGCCTTGTACCCCTGCTTGAAATCGCTGGATTATTGTGGCCGTTGACCATCTCACCCGTTACGCCGAAACCGCCGCTTTGCCAGCAGCTGCAGCTCGTGATGTCGCCTTGTTCATCTTGCGCAGCTTCGTCCTTCGCCATGGCGCGCCACGTGAGCTGCTTAGCGATCGAGGGCGTGTGTTTCTTTCGCAAGTCGTCCAGGAGCTTCTCAGTGAGTGCAATATTATTCACCGCTCCACTACGAGCTATCACCCGCAGACAAACGGTTTGACGGAGCGCTTTAATCGCACACTTGGTGATATGCTCTCCATGTACATATCCGCCGACCATTCTAATTGGGACTTGGTGCTCCCTTTCGTGACGTTTGCCTATAACACGGCCACACAAGCTACTACTGGGTTTTCACCTTTCTTTCTACTGTACGGACGGGAGCCCTCTTCGATGCTTGACACGATACTTACATACCACCCGGATGCTTCCGAATACCGCCCGGTCTCCGAACTTGTTCAGTGTGCCGAAGAGTGCCGCCAATTAGCACGTTCGTTTACATCCGTCGCACAAGGCCTCCAAAAAGAACGGCTTGACCAGGACAAGCCTGCTCACACCTCCCCTGTAGGCTCATTTGTATGGCTTTCTGTTCCGTGCCAGTCCCCCGGCCTCTGCCGAAAGTTTGCACACAAGTACAATGGTCCGTACCGCATCGTTCAGTGCACATCCCCGGTCAACTTCGTCGTCGAACCAGTCACACCTTCCGCCGACAGACGATGCCGTGGTCGTGAAACAGTCCACATCAGCCGCTTAAAACCCTACTATGATCCCCTTGTGCTTGCTTCGCCTTGAGTCGCCAGGATGGCTCCTCTTCACCACCGGGGCAAATGTAGTGGGGAAGAGAGACAGCATCGGGTCGGAGCAACAGTAGAAGACGACTAAGACGAAGAGCCGAGAGAGCGCGTGACAGTGACTGACGCCCCTGATATCAAGCCGTTGGTTTTCTTCAATAAATCCCCTTATAATAATAATAATCTGGTGTTTTACATCCCAAAATCACAATATTATGACAGACGCCTAGTGGAGGGCTCCGGAAACATCGACCACCTGGGGTTCTTTGACGTGCACCTAAATCTAAGCACACGGGCCTCAGGCATTTTCGATTCCATCGAAAAAAGCTGCCGCCGCGGCCAGGATTCGATCCCGCGACCTTCTGGTCAGCTGTAGAGCACCACGACCACTATTGACTACCGTGGAGCCCTAACTGTGAGCGTTCGGGTTCCAGGGTCAGGTATTAGAACATATAGTGTTTCGCGACTGTTCTTTCGCGTCACAGCAGAAGGCGGGGGCCTCTAGTCTGACTGACGTGAGAGTGCAAGCGTTAGCTGAAAGCCACATTTCTCCAGGGTCTGTTAGACAATTTTCGTAATTCGCGAGTGCGCTTCCTTGCGCTGCATATTCGCTAAACTAATGGCGGCACCTTTTTGTCCTTCATGTGGAGACGATGCCATATTTGCTCTAGCTGGGGTTTATATATTGTGCGTGTTTGTCAGGAGAGCTGATGAATCTACATTTGCAGCGTCATAGCGCAAGCAAAATGCGGTTGAGCAGGCTGTTTGCGGCAGCCTAACTGGTATACCTTGAGCTAACTGCATCGCAGGAATGCTAGCTTTACAATCATGAAAAGGATATATATATATTGATAGGATGCGTTTAGCGGTGAGCCTGTGACACGTTTATTAGCGAACTGGCAGAGGTGAAGCGACCAGATGTCAAGCGGAGCAAGCGCGAGCATCAACAACAGTCCTCGTTCTCTTCTTTTGCCGGCGCTCCTGCCTGTGCCACATATCCATGCTACAAATCACTCTCCCCGCAGAAAAGGAGCCATCCTGGCGACCTATGGAACGAGTACGACGGGTGGGTCGTAGTGCAGCTTCAATCGATCCACATGAACAGTCTCGCGGCCACGACGGCGTCGGTCCGTCGATGGTTGAACTGGCTCGACAATGTAGTTGACCGGGGAGGCTTGACGTAGGACTCGGTAGGGGCCTTCGTATTTCGGCAGTAGCTTTGTGGAAAGGCCTGGAGCAGATGAGGGAACGCGAAGCCATACCAACGTTCCAGGCGAATACGAGTGGTGAGGCAGGTTTTCATCGTGACGGTCCTTCTGGCGCGCTTGATCTTGCGCGGTGAAGGAACGTGCGAGTTGCCTGCATTCCTCGGCATAAGTCGCGACTTCAGATAGAGTTGTGGATTCTGAAGCGTCCGGGTGATACAAAAGGATGGTGTCCATGAATGAGGAAGGTTCGCGGCCGTAGAGCAGGAAGAACGGAGAGAATCCTGTCGTAGACTGAATGGCGCTATTGTAAGCGTAAGTAACAAAGGGTAGTATGCGGTCCCAGTTGGTGTGGTCAGCAGACACGTACATGGACAGCATGTCACCCAGAGTGCGGTTAAAGCGCTCTGTCATCCCGTTGGTTTGCGGATGGTACGTGCTGGTTGTCCGATGCACAACATTGCATTCACGAAGAAGGGCTTGTACGGCTTCGGAGAGGAACGTACGTCCGCGGTCGCTGAGTAGCTCACGAGGCGCGCCGTGGCGAAGAACAAGTTTGTGAAGGATAAATAAGCCAACTTCACGTGATGTGGCCTCTGGCAGCGCGGCAGTTTCAGCATACCGTGTCAGGTGATCAATGGCGACAATCACCCAGCGGTTTCCGTCAGGTGTGTAGGGAAGGGGACCGTACAAGTCTATTCCGATGCGGTCGAAAGGCCGGGAGGGGCAAGGCAACGGCTGTAGTGGTGCATTGACCATGTGCGGTGGGCTCTTCCGGCGTTGACATTTGGGACACGAGCGTACGTACTGTCGGACAAAGCGGTACATTCCACGCCAGTAATACCGCAGCCAGAGGCGTGCATACGTTTTTATTACACCGGCGTGGCCGCATTGGGGATCCGCGTGAAAGGAGGCGCAGATATCGGCACGTAGGTGGCGAGGAATCACCAGCAACCATTGGCGGCCGTCACAGAGGTAATTGCGACGGTACAGGAGTCCATCGCGGATGGTGAAATGTCGAGCTGTGCGTCGCAGTGAACGAGGGGTGGTACGTGGGGACGGCTGAGACAGGAACTCCATTATAGAGAGTATCCAAGCGTCTTGGCGCTGCTCAGAAGGCATGTCAGTGTACGCAAGCGCCGCAGCATCGTAGCTGGAAACAGACGCAGTTCCATAATCATGGGGAAGTGGAGAGCGGGAAAGAGCGTCGGCATCTGAATGTCTGCGGCCTGATCTGTAGACCACACGGATATCATAGTCTTGGAGACGCAATGCCCAACGAGCGAGACGACCAGATGGGTCTTTTAGTGATGATAACCAGCAAAGGGCGTGGTGATCAGTCACGACATCAAATGGGCGGCCATATACGTAAGGTCGAAACTTTGCGATTGCCCAAACGATGGCCAGACATTCTTTTTCTGTGACTGAATAATTCTCTTCGGCTCTGGTAAGAGTGCGACTGGCATAAGAAACGACGTACTCGTCGAAGCCAGACTTGCGTTGAGCAAGAACAGCGCCAAGGCCGACTCCACTAGCGTCCGTGTGGATTTCGGTAGGGGCATCTGGGTCGAAGTGACGGAGAATCGGTGGGGATGTCAGCACATGACGCAGTTTCGCGAATGCGTCGTCGCAAGCGGAAGACCACGCCGAAATGCCTTGGCTGTCAGCAAGTAGGCGTGTTAGAGGGGCCATTATGGATGCGAAATTACGGACGAATCGACTAAAATATGAACATAGGCCTATAAAGCTCCGGAGTTCTTTTAGTGTCGATAGTTTGGGAAACTCAGCGACGGCGCGGAGTTTCGCAGGGTCGGGTAGGACACCGTCCTTGCTGACAACATGCCCTAAGATGGTGAGCTTCCGGGCAGCAAAATGACCCTTCTTCAAGTTCAGTTGCAACCCAGCATGTGTGAGGCATTCCAGGACACTTTCGAGGCGCAGAAGATGGGTGTCGAAATCTTTTGAAAAAACGATGACGTCGTCCAGATAGCAAAGACACGTCTGCCACTTGAGGCCTCGAAGTTTGTTGTCCATCAGACGCTCGAAGGTGGCAGGGGCGTTGCAAAGGCCGAACGGCATCACATTGAACTCGTACAAGCCGTCCGGCGTTACAAACGCAGTCTTGGGGCGGTCAGCTTCATCCATGGGTACCTGCCAGTACCCCGATCGAAGATCCAGCGAGGAAAAGAACTCTGCCCCTTGCAAACAGTCGAGAGCGTCGTCGATTCTGGGGAGCGGATAAACATCTTTGCGCATGATCTTGTTAAGGCGCCTGTAGTCAACACAGAATCGGATGCTACCGTCCTTCTTTTTGACGAGTACCACCGGAGAGGCCCACGGACTGTTGGACGGCTGTATGACGCCACGATTGAGCATATCGGTCACCTGGTCGTCAATAACTCGGCGTTCAGCGTGAGAGACCCGGTATGGACGCTGACGCAATGGTGCATGGATGCCAGTGTCAATACGATGAACGATTGCAGATGTTCGGCCCAAATTGGTTTGCCTGTAGTCAAAAGACGTCCGGAAGTGGTCGAGAAGGGTCAAGATTTGGGTCCTTTGAGCAGCAGGAAGGTCCGAATCAATTGATGGAAGGAAGGCGTCTTGGGAAGATGTGGTGGACGTGGGAACGGGAGTAACGCTGGCGATCTGAAGGCTTGTGGCGCGATAGGGCAGTTGACTGGCGCAAACACAATCGATGTCCTCAAGTCGGCCTAGACATTCGCCGCGGAATAATGTGGCGGGTACTGGAAGCAGATTCGTGGCATAAATGGCCGCGCAAGAGTTTTCGATCGTGAGAAGAGCAAAAGGTAGAAGGAAGTTCTTTCGAGAAGCAAGGTCTTCTGACAGGCGTAAACAAGGCGTTTGAAAAAGGGGCATGGTCGCAGGAGATCGGTACAAGAACAGAAGACATAGGTGGGATGTCAGTGTCCGTGGCGACGACGACACGAGAAAAAGAAGACTTGTGAGAATCGTCGTCGGAGATCGCTGACAATTCTAGTTGGGCACGGGCACAATCAACAACGGCCTGATGCGTGGAAAGGAAGTCCCAGCCCAATATGACGTCGTGCGAGCACTGTGCAAAGACGACGAATTCGACCACGTACAGAACGTCCTGTATGAGTAGCCGAGCCGTGCACGTCATAGAAGGGCTTGCGTGATGCGCGGATGCCGTACGCAGGGAGACGCCAGAAAGCGGAATCGTAACTTTTTTTAACTTGCGGCACAT
Source organism: Rhipicephalus appendiculatus (assembly GCA_030522465.1). Lineage (NCBI taxonomy): Eukaryota > Metazoa > Arthropoda > Arachnida > Ixodida > Ixodidae > Rhipicephalus > Rhipicephalus appendiculatus. The sequence continues at coordinate 15,172 of JALIZH010032904.1, read as the reverse complement.
TGCTTCACTCAACACAGACACAGCAGCTCCAGTATCGACTAATGCTTGAACGGCAACACCTTCAATAAACACAGTTATTTCATTAGTAGGTAGAGAACGAGGCCTTGTAGAGCTCGACAGCGGCGCAGTTCTTGCCTCCGGAACTGCGATGGTCAGTTTTCCGTTTGGGCAGGTGGTGCACGACGAAGCATCGGCGAAAGCGAACGTCGGCGCGAGGAGGGCGATCCACGCGGGTCGAAGGCGCGACGGCTCCACGAAGGGCTGTCCGAAGTAGCATGAGGAGGCATCGTCTGTGGTGGTTCTGTGCGGGCGTAGCTGTAGCTTTCATCAACGGTAGCTGGACGAGGGACGCGCCGGCGACAGAACCTCTCGACATGGCCGGGTAGACAGCAGTAGTAACAGATGGGTCTGTTATCCGATGTGCGCCAAGGGTTACTGGGAAGCGTTGAAGGGCGGCGATAGAGGGGAACGGGCGGGGCTGCCGGCGCGTGCGTTGCGTAGAAGGCGTGTGTTTGCTGAGCAGAGTCGGCGACGTGTGGCAGCGCATGTGCCTGCCTTCGCGCGACGTCAGCGTAGGTCAGCGGAGAGGACACAGGCGGTGGCTGGTACGTGGTCGGAAGTGCCTCGGAGACTTGCTCTTCGATGGTTTGCCGCAGCGACGAAGTGAGCCCATGAGTATTGCTTGGGAGGAAAGGCGCAAGAGACAGCTGGCGGGCCACTTCCTCTCGGATGAATTGCTGGATTTGCTGCGTCAACACCGCCGGCTCCGGAGAAATGGCGCTAACAGTCAATGCTGACGTGCTGGTCGTGTCGAAAGCAGGGCGTCGAGTTGAAATGCGCTGCCTTCGCAACTCGTCGTAGCTTTGGCAGTGCTGAATGACGTCTGCGACTGTTCGCGGGTTTTTCGCCACCAGCATGTGGAACGCATCGTCCTCGGTGCCCTTCATTATATGTTTGACCTTGTCCGGTTTCGGACATGTCAGGCTTGAAGCGATGGCAGAGGCCTACGACATCCTCGATATATGACGTGAAACATTCGCCAGACAGCTGGGCGCGATCACGCAAGCGCTGTTCTGCGCGGATCTTGCGCACTGTCGGTCGGCCAAATACGCCCGCGAAGGTAGTTTTGAAAGTGGCCCAATTGATAATCTCGCCTTCGTGGTTGTTGAACCAGAGTTCCGCTACTCCTCTGAGGTAAAAGTGGACGCGGCCAAGTTTGTCGGTATCGTCCCACCTGTTATTGACGCTTACTCGTTCGTACGAAGAGAGCCAGTCCTCGACATCCTGCTCATCGGTACCGCTGAAGATGACTGGGTCTCGCTCTCTTGGGATGCCGGGACAGCGGCCAGGTGGGGATGTGGGAGCAGTCTGCTGTGCGAAGTCGGTGGGCATCGTTGATGGCGAAGGTAGAGTCCGGTTGCGGAGTTCCAGGATGGGAAAGAAAACCAGCACTCTCCACCACTTGATAGGATGCGTTTAGCGGTGAGCCTGTGACACGTTTATTAGCGAACTGGCAGAGGTGAAGCGACCAGATGTCAAGCGGAGCAAGCGCGAGCATCAACAACAGTCCTCGTTCTCTTCTTTTGCCAGCGCTCCTGCCTGTGCCACATATCCATGCTACAATATATATATATATATATATATATATATATAGTCAAGAAGTGACGAAGCACACTTACGAAAATTCGCTATTTTTGCTGGTTTACGTTTCGGCAGTGGTACGGCCTTCGTGCCACGGCCGAAACGTAAACCAGTAAAAATATCGAATTTTCTTAATTGTGCTCCTTCATTTCTTGACTATATGTGCACTGGACTTGCATAACTTTCTTTTGAATCATACGTCACTGGTTTTCCCCAGGGCAGTGTAGCAGGCCGGGGCGTACTAACTCAGGCCACCCCCCTCCGCCTTCTACATATTTTTTAGCTTTCATTCAATGGTAAACAATAATCTTTTATTTGCTAAGGAATAAAATATAACGGCAATATGAACCAGCCAAGAAATCAGCAACGCATATTGCAAGGTGGAACTCCTTGGACCACTGTATAGCGCCGTTAAACAAGAAAAAATATAACCTGAGAATTACCACGATATGATTATGAGGGACGCCGAAGTGGAGGGCTCCGGACATTTCGACCATCTGGTGTTCTTTAACGGAAACTGACATCGCAAAGTACGCGGGACTGTAGCATTTCGCACCCATCTAAATGCTGCCGCCGCGCCCGGGTTGGAACCTCGCGACCTTCGGGTCAGAAGCCAAGGTCTAAAACTATTGATCCACCATGGCGGACCTGAGAGTTAAATAAAATACTTAAAAAGTTGCCATAGACACCAGGGGCGTAGCCAGGGGGGGGGGGGGGCTTATGGGGCTTCAGCCCTCCCCCTCGACATTTTCGTGTTGTCATGTAGCTCCGACCAAATTAGCTACCTGCTCCGGAAACTGTCTGGATTTTTTCTAGAATTCCTTTTCTAGGTTGAAAACACACTGGTGTGAACATTTCTGACCCCTGGCGACCCTTTATTTGACTACACAATGCATCATAAAACCAGAATTACCTGCAAACAAAGGCGCTGCGCCACGGATTGCAATCTTGCGATGCAGCGATACGCTGGTTTACGGGCTCCTCTCTCTCACGCTCAGCCGTGCCGCGAAGGAGCAACTATTGTTGACTAGCCGGGTGCTCAGGATTTTGGTGATACTTGTTAAGTCGGAGTGAGCATTTTGCAATCATGAATTCACCTGGCTTTTTGGAATATTTTCGCTTTTTTGCGAGATTCAGCTGTAAAAACGGTACGTAATGTCAATACACTTGCGGCGGGGATGTCTTGAACAGGGAAGGACTGTATCTTTCTTTTACTGCTTACCGCCAACCGACTATTCAAAAACCGCCTCCCACCATAGTAAGTTCTTCCAGTCTGTTTTTTTCAAATGTTTCTAGCTGCACTTTTCCTGCGACACTTACATCAGTTTCACACGTGTCAGATATGCCAGAAGTATGAATCAGTTATGAAGGGATACTATCGCTACTTTTAAACATTAAATAACAAAAATCTGTTGGTCTGGACGGAATTCCAAATGCCTTTTTGCGACGATATGCTGAATGGGTTGCTCGCTACTTAGAAATTATCTTTAATGCATCCTTGCAACAAAAACAGGTCCGAGACGCCTGGCTGTTGCAAAAGTTATCCCGATCCACAAAACCGGAGACAAGGAGAATATTGAAAATTATCGACCAATTTCTTTAACTTGCGTCTGCTGCAAACTCCTCGAACACATAATATCAAAAGCAATGTATAAGTACATAAAAAACACTGAAGCACTACATTCCAACCAACATGGCTTCCGGCAAAAACTGTCAATTGTAACGCAGCTTGTTGAAACCATTCACGAATTTTCAAAATCAATAGATAACGAAAAACAGATTGATGCAATATGCCTTCATTTCTGAAAAGCCTTTGATTGAGTCCCCATAACGGGCTAATTATAAAATTGAAACACCTTGGAATAAACATTAATATAGTGGAATGGAAAAGGTCGTATCTGTCACGCAGGACACAGTACGTGGACATAAACGGCCACCAGTCCGATCGTTTAAAAGTTACTTCCGGCGTCCCCCCACGGTTCTGTCGTTGGACCGGTATTATTTCTCGTCTACATTAATTATATTTGTTTGGATATGAGTGACCATGTTACTGTGCGGCTTTTCGCCGACGATGGTTTCAAAAATGGTGTGGAACTTGGAAAATGCAGCTAAATAAAGAAAAAAAAACTGTTCTTTTACGCGTCACAAACAAGGTTAAGCCCGTCCTGAACTTCGATTATTAACTAAGCACCACTGTACTTGCTACCGTTAACAAATGTAAATACTTAGGAGTGACCATATCTAAAGACCTCGACTGGACTCAACATATCAATAATATTTGTTCTGCCGCTGAAAGAAACATGCACTCTAACAACTAAGAGGGCGAGTATTTTCTTCTTCCATATTAAACTCTCTTTTCCAGAGCAAATCACCTCTTTTTTGAGGCAGAGTATAGTAATGCCCCCGTAGAGGGTCAAAGTACTCCACCCCAACAGAGTAACATAACTCTGGCCGAAGCAGAGTACCATGACCCTACGCAAGGGAGTAGTAGTACACCGCACGAAAAAAATTGGATAACTCGGGCCAAAATTGGGCTTTAGAATCGCTTTTAACAATTTTCATCAGGTGGAGACCATAATGATGGCTACTAACGAGCACTACGATAAAAAAAATATACATGACCGAGTGAGACTCGAACCCACGACTGTTAGACGCACATCTGATTGCGAAGCGGGCTCGTTACCGACTACACTACGCCGGAAGATGGCGCATGTACGTTATTTCTTCATGTTGTAAGTAATGTCCGCAATCTGTCTTCATTTCCTTGTTTAGAAGCGCAGATTTGAGTGTCTCCGAACATGCGACAACCAAACGGAATGTAGTTCATGTGTTTGTTTAGTGCTTCGCCGGATTGGAACGTCAATCTGACACGTTTTGCAGTAAAAAAAGATGAGCGTAACTGAACATGTGCACGGCATTCGCACTGACTCGCTAAGCGGTTAGATATTTCTGTGTAGGAAACATCGCACTTCTCAACTGCACACTGAATAATTCGGTTTCCTTTACCCCCTTGGACACATTTTCGGTCATTCTTGTTCACGTTCCGTGACTACAGCCATAATACTTCACGGTTGCCGTACCGTATACAATAGGCTTACGACAGCAGGCTCCGTGCGTGACGTTTGTAGCGAAAAACATGAATGCCTATTGATGTACGAATCATGCAATACCACTTGAATTTAGTTACGATCGTAGCTGATTCAATGAGGTTATATTCGCTTATTTAACAACACAAATCCCAAGCTAGAAACGCGGAAAGTAAGAGTTCCAAGTGCCTTCCATTGTGCTGAAATTCACTGGGAGGCGGTGGAAACGCTGTTATTTTTAGTAGTCGTCTTCAACGTCACAACAAACAAATATTATACTATTTACTGCATATATGTGTGGTTATTAAGAAGTGGTCATCACTCGCGATGTGCCGGAACTTCGATATATAGATCAGGAGCAGGGGCCGAATTCACAAAGCTCACTTACGATCAAATTTTCGCGCAAGAGAAATTTTGTCGCGTAAGTCGATTCACGAAGCCAAAAAACCTCGTAAGAGGCCATGGTTATCACATCGGCCGCTGCGATAAAGCGCGCTGCGAGCGTGCAGGAACATGCCAGTGGTGGTGATGCACTTGCTATATTTGCTGACGTCAACGAAAAAGGCTCGTAAGTGGATTCACGAAGCAAAAAAGTTCCGCAGAAATAGCGTGGCTACGAGGAAATGCTAAGAGTGGTCCGGACCACTCTTATGAACAATATGGCTGTTTAGAACATGCAACGTCGGTTGGGTATTTGGGCACCGTGGCTGATTTTCAGCTAGTTCGCGGCCATGTAAGGCTGCGCGATGATTGCTGGTATATTTTATTTTATTTTGGCGCTTTGAGTTTCGTGCGTTGTTTGCTTTGTACGCAGTGGACAGTATTGACACTCGCACTCGTCCAATAAGCTTGGTGTCGCAGTAATTAAGGAAGTTTATTGGTTGTCCGGAGCGAAAAATTATGCAAGCAAAGACTCGTGGTTGGATTAAAACCAAAGTACTACGTGAATGGTCGGTGAAGTCGAAAGCGGCGCGCTATTTGGTCAATATTTTTTGTTATGCTGTTGTGCTGCGTCCCACTTCCTCCAATGAGAGGTCCAACGTATGATGATGTACGCAGCATTGGTGGCAAGTACCACCAAAGAGGTTCAGAGGACGACATCAGCTGCTCGCTATTGGAAATAAAAATGAACGGAAGATTTCAGTTAGCTGTTATCAAGGCCTATTACGTGGTTCCACAACTTCTCTAGTTGGATTGGCTTTAACTACCCAATATGCACGTTGTCTGAAATGCAGCTGTCGCTATGCACGTTGCACCAATGCAGGGCGGGCTCGTACATTGCAAATCACAGCATATTAGCCATTTTTACGATTCTGCATGAAATCACAAACAAATCCAGCTTTTCGACCTTCACTGTTGAGAAACCGAAATGGAACGCGTTTGTATGGCAAGCAGTCAGAAAGAAATGGCTCCAGTAATTTGAAATGACACCGAAAACGTGTGCGAAAGCTCGCGATTCTCGAGCATATATAAGCAATCTATATTACCGAATTCATGCCTCTTTGACTTTGAGCTGCCATTTAACCTGGCGTGAGCAAATAAATTAACGCTGTTTTCATCCGCTGATATGTATTTTGCTCTAAGAAGCGACAGATTGGCCCGGAAATCAAAGTGTAGCCACGGCGAAATCCCCGCTGCCGGCGCCCAGTGTAGCAGACGACAAATGCTAGCAGACGACAGCTTGGGCGAGAGGCGCATTGTGATTGGTTGGGAAGCAGTATTCTCGACATCAGGCCATCTTATGACGTTGCCAAAACACTTCTTTCATCGCGCGGCCCTGTCGTATTCGTCATATCTTCCCCCTCGCACATAAGAGCAATTTTTATCTCGCCATCAAAAACGCGCAAGAGCTTTCTACGAGTTCTCTCAGCGCTTGCTCCTGCTGCGTAGTTCGCCAAGACAACATGGCGTCGTAAACAGTGTGTGTGTGTGGGTGCCAATTTTCACAAACGCTTCTCGCTCGACTTCCTTCAGCGTTCGACTGGATGTGTTTCGACTGGACAGTGCGTGTAAGCCGTGTGAAAACCAACGGCAGTGTCTCTCTGTGTACGGTGAGGCGTAGCGAAGCTTGTGCCTCGGTGTGTTTATGAAGCGGGGATCGGCGCCTGTGTATCGACGGCAACTAGCACTCGAGGAGCCTGCAATGTGTGTTCGAGTTTCGGTGACAGTTCGTTTGCTTCGCTTTCCAGTTTCTCAGTTGGGTGCAGTGCGGCATTTCGAATTTACAGCGCTTTGACACGTTACTTGAGTGATCCCGAGTGCGTACGGTAACGTATGAATTACGTGCTGTATTCGGTTATTGCTTGGCCGCTGGTTAGCCCGTGCGCTGCTATTTTCTCGTGAGCAGTCCAGGAAAAGGCAGTGTTTGAAAGTGAAACAATGTGTGTTGTGAACATTGGTGCTGTGTTGACATTTCCAAGACTCGTGAAGAGGCTGTGCTCGTGTGACAGAACATTAGAAGACAGAGTTGATGACTGTGTTTTGCCCTGTGAAGTTGCGATGGTGCTTTACTAGTGCTTTAAGGATTTGGCTCTGGGCTTCGCGTATTTTTTTTTAACTCGTTATTTCGGCTTTTTGTGCTCATCGCAGTCCGAACGTCGTAATGTGTCGAATCGAAGTCGCGAGCCGATACATTCTCTTGTAAGTGAGGCTGCTTTGGCAGCACGCCTTGACTGTTCTTCGGTGAAAATTTCGAGTTCTACCTGGCAGCGAGAGCCCGTGAACGTCAGTCACGCTTGCCTCCCGAAAGAACACACTTTTCACCGGTGCCTTGCCTTGGGTGACGTCGTAGACCAGCGCCTGCTGACTAAAGTATTCGAGTCCATCAGACACGTCGTTATGCATGGCACTGGAGCCTTGACTACCACTGCTCATGGCGAGGTCTCACGCTTTACCAGTGGACGGACACGTCTTGCTAGCCTTGTATTTCTACGGCAACGGCAGCTTCCAGTCCACTTGCCTGTTTGCCGCAGAGCGCATTCCATTCCTGATGACACTGACGGCTGCTAATCGTTCTGCCACCGGTGAGTTGAACCAGCTAATTTCGTTGCTATTCGCGTAGTACTATAACGTGTGTAAGCTTTTTTTCAGCCCAGCAGATGTAATGTTACCCCATATTGAGTTCCAGTATAAAACATGTGCTACTATCACATATTATATACACACACACGCACATACATATATATATATATATATATATATATATATATATATATATATATATACGAAGGAAAGAAGTGTGAACTTAAGGGCTCGTTTGCTTTGTTAAGCACATCGTTAATGCGAACTAACAGACAATGATGCCAAGGAAAGTATAGGGGACTTTATTAGAAGTAATTGTATTGTAAATGTGAAGAAAGGAAAGTTGTCGAAAAGAAAACTTGCCACCGTCAGGATCCGAACCTGCGACCTTCGAGTAACGCGTCCGATGCTCTACCGCTGAGCTACGGTGGCGGTCATCCCTCCGTCCACTTTATAGGGTATATATGTGCATTTTTAAACATGGGAGCGTCAGTCAGCGCCGCCTGTTGGCATTACGGCGAGTGTAGAACACTCTTTTTGCCTGTAGGCGTCACGTAGCACGTGATCTTATTACGAGTTGGCAGCTGACTAATAATCCGTCGCATACCACCTGAAGGCAACAAGTCTGCCAGACTTGTTGCTTCTATGAACGAAGGAAAGAAGTGTGAACTTAAGGGCTCGTTTGCTTTGTTAAACACATCATTAATGCGAACTAACAGACAATGATGCGAAGTATAGGGATAGGGGACTTTATTAGAAGTAATTGTAACGTAAATGTGAAGAAATATATATATATATATATATATATATATATATATATATATATATATATATATATATATATATATATATATATATATATATATATATATATATATATATATATAGGCAAATATGTCAGCAGTGTTTATAGTTTGATTTAAGCAGGTGTTTATTTGATTATTAAGAGGAGCCTGTCTACAGCACTTGTTAGTGCAGAGGTGAATATTTGATGCGAATTTATTTTTCAGTAGTCATGTAGCACTTTTTCAGGAATTCCCTTGATTTTTCAAAATTTGTTCTATAGAAGATTACCGCTGTGGTAGCAATATACTTTACCAGGAAACGTATATTCCTGTATGCAAAGCTGAGTATACTTTTGGCGCAAATCGAACGAGGACACATAACACAAAAGAACAGGACGGGTACCGAACTTCCTGTTCTTTTGTGTTATGTGTCCTCGTTCGATTTGCGCCAAAAGTATCCTCAGTTATGAACCAGTACCAACTAGCTCGAACTAGAATTCTGTATGCAAAGCTTACATGGGGATTCAGTTTGTTCCAAAGTGAATATAGCATATTTGATAGCTTTGACGATAGCTTTGTGTTACTGCCAAATACGTATTAAAGCGATTTTGATGCTGTTTTTTTTTAACGTATCTTTTTTGGCCTCTTCACAGATTGCAGACTTTCCCAAGGTCCTGGGACACATCGATTGCACGCACTGACAAAACAAGCCTCCTCATGTCTTGTAGCACCCATACAGAAATAGGAAGGACTTACGCTCCCCGAACGTGCCAGTATTTTGCAATGGTGGGGGGTGTCATCGTACAGCAGACCTCGAAGTGGCAGCCTCATCTGGATGGACTGTGCTCTGCCGGGGAGCCTCGAGGGCACAAAACTGCTTCATGGTTGGTTGCTAGGTTAATTATTCTTTAAGTGCAGACGGTGAAGTACACACCACTTAATGTGCACACATTAAGAACCCAAATACCATTGCTAACAGTGGATGCCTGTATACTGACACAGCGATGCCTCTTAAGAAGAAGCAAACTGCAAGATAACTGACAATGTCGAAAGTGTGAAGTCTGCTGCCTATGAATTTAACACCATACATGTGAGACTGAAAAGCTTGTGATTTTGAAATTGCACAAATACTTTCATTACTTATAGAGCTCCTGAGCTCGTGACTTGCTCTGTGGTTCAAGTGCTCTGCATGGAAATAGCAAGTGAGTGAAAGCCGCTTGGCTGTTCAAAACTTGTAGGGAGAAAGAGCTATATGGCAAATTCGATAGGGAGAACAGCAACACTCAAAAGTACGCTGAAAGTGCTCTCTTCAGAGCTGGCGGGTTTCAGTGATCGAACAGGAGTGAGAGCACTGTCATCCAGCGATAGAGCGAGAGCGCTTTTGCTGCTCTGAGAACACGCAGGAGCAGTATGTAGTGCTCTCGCCTGAAAAGCGGAGTAGGCGCAGTACGACGAGAGTCACGTGACTTTTAAACATCACATTATTTGTATTTGTTTTAATTTTGCTTTAGCCGGTGAGCGCGGCGGCAAGTGTAGGAACCATGTGTAGGCTGAGATCTCTGATGTTTGACACTACGAAGTGTACACTGCTACGTCTGCTGGATGCGCACGAACATGTAACTATGGCGAACAAGGGACTGAGAGATTTGAGGCGTATTTCGCCGCCCTCCAGTAGAGAGTGCTGGGCCTTCGTATGTTTTGGTCACATGGTATATTTCTGCCCACTCGTCAACCTCTCACCTGCTCTCCAGACTCTTGCCGCATTCCAGCGGCAGATCGAGTGGCCCTGCACTTAGTCCTTTGGCCTTCACACCTCACTGCACGACGCCCCTACTTCTGTTCTCTCAAAGAAACTCGCGAATAGTTCAAGCCTCAGGCCACACAAGGGCAGTAAATGCGCATTTTACCTTACATAGCTTGTCTTTTTTTCAATGTTGTAGCATGTTGTATTTCTGCCTTACATGTTCTCAGCACAATTACATAGTGATGTGTTTATTTCTACAAATCATATGTGACCCAAGTACACGCTTGTTGATCTCTAAAGGTGACTCTCTGTATGCCTGAAAGCCATGGATGCTCTCCCTGCTGTCTGTGGCTGGCCTAGCTGAGCAGCAGTACAGTGCAGCTGCCACCCGTGCAAGAGAAGTCATAGAGCGCACCTTTGGTGTTCTGGGCAGGACACAGCCTATTCGTCTGGCATGGTACTGACATCAATAATAATCATGGTGAGTGTTTGTGGCAGCCGTAAGAGCCCATTAGCATGAATTTGCAGATAATGAGTGTGTTTGTTGCTTACGATTCCTAATGAAGTGCATTTTTTTAAAGTGTACTTTGTTAGGAAAAATAGCTGCGCGCAACAAGCCCACTTATAATCCACAAATGATTTGTGTTTTCTGGTCTGCAAAATTGCTCCTGCGCACTGCATGATGAGGTGGCTATGTTAAATAATTTTTGAAGTTAAGAACATTAGCTGTTGTATTGTAGCATAGCGTAACATGAGTAACATAGTAAACTCACTTTTGGTTGGCTTCTCGCACTTAGTTTGAAGTCGAAATAGAATGTAATTTATTGACTTATATGCCTCACTTTTGGGCAGAAGTTCATTGCCATCAATATGAACATCGTAGTTATCCATTTGTACTGTAAAATAATTTTTTCAGTCTTCATTATTTATGTCTCCATGATGAGACTTTTTTCTTCTTTTCTGTTGTTTCTTCATACTTGTCATCGGCTCCTGAAATTACGACAGCTATAGTTCGTGCATGTTTATCAACTTTATACTCCTACACATAAGCACGGTTGTAACAATCATCTGTATTTTTCTATGTTCCAGCAGTATCGTGGGATCAGGTGCCCCATGGTCATGTACAGTGTATCTCGAACAGAGCGCAGAAGACCAACCAGTAAAGAAAGACTACCAGTGACTGTGTGCCGCTGTTCAAAATGCACGTCAACAAAAAGAATACATTGTGATGGCTGGAGCAGTTTACATTGTATGGTGACAATCTGCACAGCTGCAGTTTAGTTTCTGAGCACTGCATCATTCAGCCATTTGTTTGCACCTTAGCATTTAAAAGGAATTAAATTCTTTACTTAATGTACCAAATCATGACATTAATATAAAACACACTGTAGTGGTAGTGCGCAAATTGATGTGAGCTACCTCAAATTTTTAACACGCACGTAAATCAAAGTGCCTGCGTGTCACTGCATTTCACTGCCGTGGGAAAGAGCAGCCATGGTCGACAACCAAAATCGTGTTTTCATGTTTGGTAGTGGAAAAATTCAGGCCATTGAATCGGGTAATTTTTCACTTGGTCGATATATTCCTTCAGGACACATTAGTATAGCAAGCATGATTTCATGTGTGTATATGCTCTGGAAAGAACTTCTACATGGATTATTAGGTGGACGATGTCGCTATTCCTAGTATATCCAACACCAGGCTTTAGCACCTGTGTAATGTTATCCCGTTGCCTCTCAGTCCTCTTGAACAGTTGACCTGTCTGTTTGTACTGTGTAAGTTTTAACAGTTTTTTATACTGTGTTTGCTACCATAGGTTTCTTCCCTAATGTAATTGTATACTCTGCCAACTGTTTATCGCCTATGCAGCTTTCCTCGTATTACTGCTGAAAGTACTCATTGCATTTGGTGTGTAACTATACCATGCATTTACTTCTCTCTTTTGATGCATCTGTACCATGGTTTGGCCATAAGATTGCTGCTGGTGTGCTCTAGTCTTGAAGCTGGCGACTTCCAACAAATTTGAAGCTGGAAGTAACGATGTGCTTATTATCATTACTACGATAATCAGATAAGCTGTCCAAGCTCCTTGTAAATGTAACATTCTGTAAACTGTTCAAGGTAAACGTTCTTAAGTTTTTTTTTATTGCGGTCCTTGATTTATGCACCTGAAACACAATTACATTGTAGTGGCACATTATAGACTGTGATTCTGTAAATTTGTGCTCAGGACATTGCAGCTGAGGCCAGCCGCTAGATAAACATGCAGGGCACTGAAGCATCACGTCACGTACATTACAAACAGTCCTTACCCAGCAGTGCACTGAAATTTTTCCAAGCGAAATAAGAGACTACTGGATGAGAACTCTGCAGATGTCCAGACTTTGAAAACGTTGTGAGTAGTGTTTTCAGGAAAAGCAATGGGTCTTGATATGCCAACAGCAGCATTGTTTGCATGCGGCGAGGAGCTTAGTAGCAGCGATTTGTTTTATTTATGTATTGTCCAATATTTCTCTGAGCTGTGCCAATTTTTCAGTCCATGTCACTGAACATTGCTTGTTATTGTGTGGAGAATGAGCTGAACTATGTATGAACTTTGTGTGATCTTGCAGACATGACCCATATTGTGATACACTGCCCTCGTCTAGCATGGCATTGTGAGGGGCTCTCTCATATTTTGTCGTGGGCTGTCAACCCATGAAGATGTATAAAAATTGCATGAAAGTGGGGGAGCAACAAACTATGCTGTGTGTGTGTTTGTGTGTGTGTGTGTTTGTGTGTGAGAGAGTGAATGAATGAATGCTTTTCATTTAGTGTGACTTTGATAAGAACTTTGCTGACTTTCTTTGTCCTATTTATATTTCTCAAGTATGTTTCCTACTGCGCAAAAATGAATGCAACCTTACACAAAATGCGTGCACTCACAGAAGGTGTTTCATTTTACAATGAACAGTCGTGAGCAAGAAGTTGGGAAATATGGAACAAACGAGCAAAAATAAGTTTATAGCACAGCTCCTCTGTATAACATTGCTTCTACACATTGTGCTTGTCGAAAATGTGGATTTCAAGTATTCAGTTTCAACCAGCATAACCAAGCATTTGCCCGTGGCTGTACATATATTTCTTTATATATGTGTGGTATTTTTGCATATTGTCATACGTGTTGCCAATTGCTATTAAGGGCAGAAACCTAGTCAAGCTAAATACGCGGATTTTTTTGTCTGTACACATGTCATCTGTACTGTAACTGCTGTTGATAAAAAATAAACTTGGGTATAACATTCCCGTGCAGTCACCAAGAGAAGAGTAGCCGTCTCTGACTCAAATGAATTTGCCGCAATCTTTTCCCAGGCTGTTTCGCTTGGGACAATCGGGGACCCTCAGCTCAGAACTCGATAGCCTGCTAGAGTTATTTATAAGCATTGGCAGGCATTACACGGAGGTACGCAGCACGACAGGGACCGAGAGAGAAGACGCAAACACAGCACTGTGTGTATTTACTGTCTGCCCCTGCCGTTTTGCGCTGCTGCGTGTAATGAATCCCACCCAACTAGCACGAAAACGTGTCCCGACAAAGGCAGTCATCTTGGTCACAAGCAGTTAGGTCACCGCGTGTGTCTAGATTTTCTCGAAAACATCGTGGTATCTTGACTGGTCCTCGAATAGCCAGAGACGTCAAAAGTAATTGCCCGGGTATTATAATTAGGTTTCGGGACTGGGTGCTCTTGCGGCAGTAGTGGTTAGAAGAAAAAAAAAAATCTTATTTCTGAAATCCATGAGGGAGCATGCCACAGCACTTTTTGTTCGAAAGGGGAGTCGAAGAGAACGGAAAGGGCACCTTCTCAAGATAAGAGTGCCCGCAACACATAACTACAGGCCGTGCAACCTGCTGTTTCATTAAAAAAAAAAAGTGGGTTCTTGGCGGCACTGCGAATCGAACTCGGTGCCTCCTGCATTGTAGTCGGTCGCTGTAACCATTAGACTACCGCGACAGCGCTTGAGATGAGAGTTGGCCACTGTAGTGCTAACGCAATTGTTAATATCATTTTGCTAGAAATACGCCTAACGCAAAAGGTCCGGCAAAACTCGATAAAAAAAATAAGGGCTCGGAATTCGTAATGAATTCGCCTGAGGCCACTCGAAGGCGAAATCCATCGAGTGTAAATACATGACTGTATTTCACATTGACGTACGATATTCACTAATCAGCTATCGCTAATTAACTCACTAATGTCACTTTCATTCAATCAATACTCGGTTTGTTTCGCTTATCGTCGTTTAAATAAACTGTCACTAATCAGATCACTGCTTAATTTCCTTCTATTCTCATATATAAGCCCGGTCATATTCTCGCTGGCTTTTGTGTAGCTTTCGCTCCCATACACGTTAGTAAGTAACGCGAACAAATCTTGTATGCTCTCCAAGCAACCGGTGCCGTTCTGTGGAAGCTTGCCATGACGTCTGCTGCGCCAGCGGATCCTCTTCCTAACGTTCTTCTCTATCGATTCGTTTTCACTCTTTCGAAAAAACGATGGCAGAGACACGCAAACGCTGTCTTTTTTCCTTTTTTTTTCTTTGCTGAACGCGCAGCACGCGCGCCTCGATTCACGAGGCACGTGTGATCATGTCACTTCAGGCCGATACGCAACGTTGCTTGTTTTATTTGTTTGCTCACGCAAACGCTGCAAAGATCAAGTGACCTGCAGCGCATTGTTTTCTGAAAAGTATAAGCACGTATAAACTGCCCGACGAAACTTTCTCGTTTTACGTGTTCACATATCTAAGCGTACGACTCTTCTCTTATTCTGGCCCTGTCAAAATGCGGCAATGAATTGAACCTGCGACAAGATACGCTCATAATACCTCTCTCTTACTGCTGCTTTATATTACTGAAC
>JALIZH010032902.1:0-38871 GCA_030522465.1 Rhipicephalus appendiculatus | reverse complement strand
AATATGTAGCCCAAATGTAGCTAAAGGCAAACAAGAGCAAAAATATTTGTAGCGAAAAAATTCCCATTATTATTTGCAGTTTAATTTGGACTTACATTTTCACATACTACTACTGCTATTCCTTTCTGTAGAACTCGCCATGAAAGTATCAATATTCGGGCGCTTCCTTAAGCAATCACCGCAATTTAATGTGAAAACGAAAAAAAAAAACATAAAAAAAAACTCAATTCTGCAAGCTGCGTCTCAGTAGTCCGTTGCTTTTGGAAAGTCACCTTCCTACGAGAGGTGTTAATAGGACCAGTTATTACCGACTCTGCAGTATATTACACATGCAGCAAAACGGGGTCAAGGGTTACGTTCGAATTCTATGACCAGCACCACCAATCTTAAAAAGATGCCCCCCTTGGTTACATTAATCAAGTCTTGTTGTTTCGGCAGTAAAGGATAGCGGGGTGAAAGCGGTAGGCGGTAATGATAGTCGAGGTCTCACGTGCCAACACGATAACGTGATTATGGGAGACGCCATAGGGGGAGGGTTCCGTAAATCACGACCACCTTCAATGTTCACCTTATTAAGCACGCAGGCCTCTGTAGCATTTTGCCTTCATGGAAATTCGGCCGCCGCCGGGATTCGATCTCGCGACCTTTGGTCAGCAGTCGAGCACCATAGCCGCTAGCCCATCGCGAAGGGTAGTGCTACTGGGCAACGCAGATACCATGCAAAGCGCGAGCCGTGAGCACAAGCGTCCAAAGATAACATTGTGTGAAACGCGCGTGAGCTCATTATTCATAACCGCGGGCAGGTGCAAGACTCACTTGTTTTCAGTGAAGTCACTGGGGCTTGTGTAGATTCTACAGCATGCACCAATGCCCGCGTTGCACATGCAATCGTATTCTCATTAAAAATATTACACCATCTCCCACGAAAGGGAACCATGAAGGGATGCGAAGCAGCATTGGGGGTGCACACCAAGTTTCCGTTTACGTTCACTAAGCCATCGAAGCCAAACGTCGTCGTCGAGCTACCGCTTCCGCTACAGAGAGACAACGCGAGTATGTGGCGAGGGTAGCGGGCTTTCGAGACAACTGCAGCGACCGTGAACCGACGGAGCGATTGCGCGCTTCAAGCGAGACTTCCTCGACCGAGCGCACGCGCTGGTATGAAATGCGTGAGGGAGAGAAGGGAGTGGGTTTACAGGCTGCAGCGCGGGGGAGGAGAGGAGAGAAGGCGACCGAACGCCTGCGTAAAGGAGGAGAATGGGAGAGAGAGTAGGCGCATGCGCAGTAAGGGTGGTCAGGACGCACACCACCGGATTGAACTCCGCCCTAAGCTGCTTCGAATCTAAAACAAGATTAACCGCTAGGGAATCGGCGAATTGCAAAATGTTCCGCTTGTACCTATACAAATACAGATCCAACTCCTTGGCCTCCATTTAGTACTCGTCGCATCAAACCACGTGGTTCATATGCTAGTACATCCGAAGTACGGCTTCCGGAGAGGCGGGAGGCGTTCCACTGTGATCAGGGCAAAAATGGTCATAGACCTATGATGCTCATTGCACGGTTTTCCGCTCGCTTGGATGAAGCATGGATTTGTGGTGAATTTTGCCGCTTTCGGACCCTTCAAGACAAAATGTGAATGTGCCTTTACAGATTTCTTTCTGCTCGATGAGAGTCACCTCTGGAGCTTTGATCATGACGGCGCCACTTATAGCCCAAATAAAGCCAAGTCGCCAATTTTCTGTTGCCCAAACATAGCCACATAGCCAACTCGCCCAAGTCGACGCCAATTTTTTTTTTCTGTAGCCCAATTTGGCTACATATAGCCCAACCTGCGACACTGATTTGAAGTACAGATATAATTTGTGCAAGAACACGATGCCTTGAAATAACTCTCAATAAGAAAGAGCATTGTTATAAAACCTGCAGGCAAAGGTGGTAGTATAGCAATCTGGCCTATAGAAAAATATACAAACGAAGCTATCGGGCTAGTATTGGCAGCAGCGCATGCTGTTGAACGCAAACGTGGAAATTAAAAAAAAAGCAAAACGTTCGTGACGTTTCTATCTGCGATTGTGCGCACTCCGGGCGCCTTTAACAAAGAAAGGGAATGTTTCATCCTGAAAGGAACAGCCCGGCAGACGACGCTTGCGCTAGCGCTGCTTCGTGCGCCTGCGCGTACTGCTGCCAGTCTCGCAGATTATCGCCGTTGTAAAGTGCTGATACTGCGTGCGGTCGACGCTCGCGCGATATTATTAAAAATGCTGGAGTCTGTACATCAAGTAAAATCGAGCTCTACCTGCACTAGTTCAAACATGCACAGTCACTTCGCTCGCTGCAGCGGCGGCGTTTACGAAAGCAGCTCACTACAAGCTCACTTGCGTGTAGTGGGGAAGCGTACACTGTGTCATTATAATTTTGTGTAGTGGGGAAGCGTCCACTGTGCCATTATTCGTCATTCTTCGGAAAAGCCTGGTACCCGCTACACACATGTAACGCATTATATGTGCTTTGTTGATCCTGTGGCAGACGACGATGACAAATTATGCCTGAGGCTTTTGTAATTTCTTGGATCATTGAACGGCCCAATCGTTAGGCAATTCGCATTGTGTGATGCCTGGTTGTTACTTTACTGTTCTTAAACGCTTTATTACACATGTGAACATGATTCCTCACCAGACATAAAGCCTGCATAGGGTCACTTTGCAACGCACTTTCAAGCACCGGCGTAGCTCAGAGGTAGAGTACTGGGCTGCCACGCAGAGGGCCCAGGAACGTAACTGTAGCTTTGTGAAAAAGAGGCGTGCATTTCCAAACCTTACAGTGCGCAGCTAAATGTGACCCGTAATTGGTACTCATATTATTTTTATGCTCTCTAAGGCTGATGTTTAGGCAGTGGGCCGTCTGTCGGATGTAAACTAGCCCACACGTTACTGGGATATTGTAGACAACACCGGAAGCGCATGACACAAACTGATTATCATGTGATTATGATACGTGAATCTTCCGTTATGTAGACAATTTTCTTATTTTTATTCCAAATTTCGACACCGGAAGGCACGTTGTAGATATTCTGAAGGCTTAAAGGAAGTTAGTTTTGGTCTCACGTTTACGTTTGAACTTCCTAAAGACCGACGCCTACAGTTACTGGATCTTCAATTAGCATTTTCACATGACCACACGTGTTGGATGTTCTGCCCCAAATCAACAAAACCACTTTTAAATTACAAGTAATCGCATTCTAAAATAGTATGAGATGGCATTGCGCTTTGTTGCTTCCGTTCAGCACTCACTAAATCATGTAGGCTAACTAGCTTCTCCCTTCAATTAGATAGACTGTTGATTTCCGCCTTCCCGCCTCAGACCTTGGTTGATGAATGTGAAAAGCTTTTGAAGCAGGTTAAGGCGAAGTTTGTTTTACAACGCAAGGAAGAAAACAGAAAAAGAAACGTCGCTGTCATTCCGTATGTGCACAAGCTTTCCCATTGTCTATAAATAGTCGGTGCCCGCTAAGCCGTACAAGTGATTTTTAGCGCTCCTAACAAACTTCGAAAGATGGGTGCTGCCGTTCACAATAAACGGTGTTGTCTGCAATATCACAGTGACGTGTGGGCTAGTTTACATCGGACAGACGGCCCGCTGCATAAACACCCGCCTTAGAGAGCATAACAATAATTTGAGTGCCAATTATGGGTCACGTTAAGCTGCGCATTGTCAGGTTTGCAAGCGCACGCCTGTTTTTTCAGAACTCTACAGTCATATTTAGGCACAGGGATGACACGGCGCTCGAAGTTATGGAAACACTTTTCATTAAGAACGCTGGGGAGATATGTGTCAGCTTTCGTTCGGGGACATTATCGCGAATCGAAATTAGCTTTTGGAGGCGTGGTAGACATATGCTGTTTGGCTTTTTTGTCTTGTTTTTTTTTTGTTGTTGTTGTCATACCTTGTTGCTGCCTATCTGGTGTTAAGACGTTAAAACACATGGTAAAGCTTTGTAAACAAGGCTTGCTGTTTTCCTGTAAATGGGTGTTTGAGTCTGAAGGTATTGCGTACAATGAAGGCGGCTGGTGTTTGAGTCTGTATGTATTGCGTTCAATGAAGCCAGTCACCTCTAATGGTTCCGTGCGTCGAGGGGCAAACGTGGCTGTGAATATATGTGCCATCGTGAAGAAAAAGAATGAACGGGTAATAGAGAAGAAGCAGACTGACCTTTTTAAATGCGAAGCATTTCTTAGCGAACTTCGGCGACTTTCAGCGTATCTATCTATCTATCTATCTATCTATCTATCTATCTATCTATCTATCTATCTATCTATCTATCTATCTATCTATCTATCTATCTATCTATCTATCTATCTATCTATCTATCCATCTATCTATCTATCTATCTATCTATCTATCTATCTATCTATCTATCTATCTATCTATCTATCTATCTATCTATCTATCTATCTATCTATCTATCTATCTATCTATCTATCTATCTATCTATCTATCTATCTATCTATCTATCTAT
This sequence comes from Rhipicephalus appendiculatus, assembly GCA_030522465.1. NCBI lineage: Eukaryota > Metazoa > Arthropoda > Arachnida > Ixodida > Ixodidae > Rhipicephalus > Rhipicephalus appendiculatus. Next base: position 34,352 of record JALIZH010032902.1, on the reverse strand, counting down.
CTATCTATCTATCTATCTATCTATCTATCTATCTATCTATCTATCTATCTATCTATCTATCTATCTATACAGAAGTGAAAAACAGCGCTAAAACGACGGGACATGAAAGGACACAGGAAAGGGCGCTGTCCTGTGTCCTTTCATGTCCCGTCGTTTTAGCGCTGTTTTTCACTTCTGTAAACATGAACCAACCAGCCCAAATGCGTACGCTACTGCTATCTATCTATCTATCTATCTATCTATCTATCTATCTATCTATCTATCTATCTATCTATCTATCTATCTATCTGTCTAGCCGCCTACGACTTTGTGCTCTCCTGGCCGTAACGTTAATGGGATACATACCAAATTTGGTATGGCATAACATGACTGTATGACGAACAGAAATGGCTGGTCATATCATGAAAATCATAACTAACTTTTCATGAAAAGTATGATTCACATGCCACGCTCATGGCGCACTCGTGGCCGTTTCGTTAGCTTCACATACACCAAATTTGGGATTGAGTGACATGACTGTATGACGAACATACATGGCAAGTGGTAATATGAAAATTATGACTTCATGAGCGACATGACTTGCATTCCACGCCCATAGCGCGCTCACGGCCGTTTCGTTAGCTTGATACCAAATTGACACCAAATTTGGTATTGAGTGACATGACTGTATGACGAACATAAATGACAAGTGGTAATATGGAAATCATGACTTGTCATGAGCGACATGACTTGCATGCCACGCTCATGGCGTGCTTGCGGCCGTTTCTTTAGCTGGAGATACACCAGTTTGGTATTGAGTGACATGACTGTATGACGATCATAAATGACAAGTGGTATTATGGAAATCATGACATGTCGTGAGCGACATGACTTGTATTCCACGCTCATGGCGCGCTAGCGGCCGTTTCGTTAGCTTCATATACACCAAATTTGGTATTGATTGACATGACTGTATAACGAACATAAGTGGCAGGTGTTAACATGAAAATCTTTGCATGCATGTCATCTACAATGCCATTTACATGCCACGCTCATGGTGCACTTGCGTCCAGTTCGCTAGCTTGACATACACCAAAATTGGTATATCGCGACATGACTGTATGACGAACACAAATGAGAGGTCGTTACATGTAAAACATGACATGCAAATTATGTAAAGCATGATTTGCTCCTTCTTGGCTGCTCCGCATTACATCAATTCCCACGGTGCGTGGGATCTGCCGGCTTTTTTTCCTTAAGACATTACAGCAAATTTACTGATTCTCGTACGGGTGTGATGTATAAGATTCCGTTTACCTGCTGCCACTTCTACTTAGGGAGACGTGTCGCTGTGTTAACCAGATATTAATGAAACATAACAGATCGCTAAACGGAGGTGCATAATCTATGTTTACGCTTACGTTGTCGAGACTAGAAGGAAGTGGACCCCACAATTCGATGGAGTGTGCGGTTTCGTACAGACACATGAATAAAGAAACGCGTCTAATGGTTGAGGCCTCAGTTATTTAGAATGATGCTAGCGCATGTGTGAGCCAAGTTTCGTTTAACTTGCGCAGAGACAAAATCTTAGCTCTCAGTTATTGTAAGCATTATTTGCAGCATGAAATGTAAATTGGGGCTCAGTATTTTATTTATTCTTTGAGCTTTCCGGTTGAGTTTATCCATGCTTCTCATTATCTAGGGCGCATTTTTATGCAACTTTTGAAGTTTAGATGGAATAATCCCTTCCGATGCAGAAGAAGCAAATGCGTTTAAACTGGTCCCACAGACTGCAACCATCTGCCACAACTCAACATGGCAGAAAAGTTTCTAGGTGGTCGATAATGCATCCGCCATTGGTACGCGAATATTATTTTACAAAATGAAAGGACAGGTTCAGAGTTTGCGAAATCAGCACGAGAGGAACAGAAATCGAAACAGGGTACGGATCACACAGCCATTTACAATGGTGCACTTACCGAAATCACTATCAATAAACGACAAATTTAAAACGGAATATGCGTAAGAGTTTAAACGTAACTTGTTACATACGTACGTTTTGTTCCACTGCCCTGTTTTCTGGAAAAGAAAAATAACATAATTCGGAATGTCGTCATCTTTCTTTGTTCGTATATTCACTTTCCAGCAGCTCACACTTATTATTTATTTATTGATACTGCAGGCCAATATGCTGGCCCATGCAGGAGGGGCACTAGAATGACAAAATAATCACAAGATAAGCACAACGACAAAAAAAACAAAAACAAAACGAAGTAGACAGTAGATACAAATGATGCAAATAGCCATATTGCTAAAGACGAAGGCTTGCTTAGCACAATACAAGAAAATGATATTTCAGTAAAGAACTCCGCGCAAAATAACAGCATGGAACTAAAACGTAACACACTAAATACAATAAAGAAAAGAAATGCACACATGAAATCACACTTTCATGGGAAAAAATAAGACGCTCTCCAAATAACAGCAGGGCAATGAGCACGGCAAAGCATTCACATTAATCTAAGAAGAAAAATTTGAAGCTCTACTACAGTTTATGTTTGGTTTTCGAAAAAAGTGGGTCTAACTCTTTTGCAAAGTTCCTCGATTGCAAGACATGAAGAGGGGAGGAATTCCATTCAGTTATGGTGCGCGGAAAAAAACTGTTCATGTAGGATTTAGTTTTGGCAAATGTTGGCTTAAATGATAAAGAATGCCTATGTCTAGTTGGTCTTGTTTTCAGAGGTGTTACATAATGAGGCAATTGAAGCCCAATTTCCCTTTTGTGATGCTGTGTAAGAACTGTAGACGACTAAAATTACGTCGACGTTCCAGCGAACGTATACTATTGGTAAGCATTAGTAATGACGGGGAATCTTCTCTATTATATTTTCCATCTCTGTTCTGTAATATTTTGGCATCGTGACCTAAGAGTGACTAACACATGCGTAATGTAAAGGCGGGTAAAACGCGCCTCCTTTGAATGTTTTGACATTATTTTATATCGTAGAAGAGTGGCATGAGTTGTTTATAAAGCAAAGTGGTAGCGGTGTAGCTGATGTAAATGCTGATGAAGCTCATGTAAATAAATGCACAAGTTGCTGAAACTGTCCCGACAAGCGGTGCGTCGAATATGAAAGGCGATAAATGCTATAGATCTTGTCTAAGTCTTTCATTCATTCATTGTTTGAGAGCATGGAAGACATGGGTCTGGAAAACAGAGTAATCACAAATCGACACTCCAGTTTGACCTGTTGTTTGAAGTTGGTCAGTTTGTTCCATCATTAGATTGCGCAAGTTATGACTTCTATACTCAAACTGCATCGAACAACTATGGCTTTCAGGGTAGAGAGAAGGTTAGAGGTTTTTTTCATAGCTGGGCGGCTTACTGTGGCTTCTGCGATACACTGTTACGTGTTGTTGATTTTCAAAAGGGCTTGTTTTTCAAAGATGTGACTGATTTTTTCATGGTTCTTCGTTAAGAGGGCAACCGCTACACTGAACACTTTCTTAATACATGCGCCGGAGGGACGGGCGTTATTATAACATACAAACACCTTGCGCAACATCTCGTAGTTACACAGCGTTTCGATGCCATGTCCATGTCCATGTCCATGTCCTCCCTAAAGTCTCGAGCTTCGCTGTTGCTGGCCCTCGGATAAGGAGATGCAGGTAAGGGTAAAGAAAAGGTGAAAAAAGCCGGCAGATTCCACGCACTGTGGGAATCGATGTAATGCGAAGCAGCCAGGAGGGAGCAAATCCTGCTTTACATAATGTGCATGTCGTGTTTGACATGTTAGGGGCCTGTCATTTATGTTCGTCATGCAGTCACGTCCAATACCAATTTTGGTGTATATCAAGCTAGCGAACTGGACGCAAGCGCACCATGAGCGTGGCATGTAAATGGGGTTGTAGATGACCGCATGCCAAGATTTTCATGTTACCACCTGCCACTTATGTTCGTTATACAGTCATGTCACTCAATACCAAATTTGGTGTATATCAAGCTAACGAAACGGCCGCGAGCGCGCCATGAGCGTGGAATGCAAGTGATGCCGCTTATGACATGTCATTATTTGCATATTGCCACCTGTCATTTACGTTCGTCATTCAGTGACGTCACTCAATACCAAATTTGGTGTATATCAAGCTAGCGAAACAACCACGGGCGCACCATGAGCGTGGCATGTAAATCATACTTTTCATGAGAAGTCAGTCATGATTTTCATGATATGACCAGCCATTTACGTTCGTCATAAATCATGTTATGCCATACCAAATTTGGTATAAATCCCATCAACGATACGGCCGAGAGAGCACAAAGTCGTAGGCGGCTAGATAGATAGATAGCCAGATACCTAGATAGATACGCTGAAAGTCGCCGAAGTTCGCTTAGAAATGCTTCGCATTTAAAATCAAGCTCTGTAGGATCCCCTATTTTACAGGACCGGGGTCTCTACAGAGCGGTTACATATTGCCACGGGGACGTGACGTTGATGAAGGCAGCAGTCGACCTATGCAAGATGAAACTCTTTATTAGGCCGTACTTGTGGCCGCGAAACGGAAACTCATATTACCGCAAGCAACGCACGCTGTACACTGATATCGGCGCACAGAGCGTCGGTCGTCGATTAACTGATTATCTTCGGGACGCACCGTCTTTTATACATCATGCACCTAACTTTCCAGCCTGATCACTGGTGGTCGCGCAAGCTCTGGAATAAGCTTCACTGCTTGCGTCCTGCGCAGAACCTTAACAAAACAATCTACTACGATTGCAAAGCTTCTGGAACACTGCGGCACGGCCTGCGCCGAGCATTGCTGACAGTCTGTGTGGGTGTAAAGCAAATACAGAGAAATGGAAACAATGAACGCGCGTGACAATGCTTTCCCCTGAAAAGACCTCACCCGATGTTTAAAGAGACAATATAGTGAAACAATGAATCAGTTTAGATTGATAAATTGTACCATGGTAACTGCAATGTACTTAATTACACCATCATAGGTTTATAAGTAGCGCAGGAAATCAACGCCAATGTTTCGCTTTCAAATTTCGCGCTGAAATCTCCACGCTTCATGTCATAGATTTCAAAGCGTATTTTTCGTATTCTGGCTACATTCGCTGAAAGAAATTTCCTGAACCTAGGTATACTAAGCCTTTGGCCTCTTCCGAGGGCAATGTACTTCGTTTCTGCCGATTGGGAACTCCGTAGGCCCTATCAGACGCCGTCAAAATTTATGACGTCACGGCAATTGGTGCGGTAATTTCAAGATGACGCGGCCATGCGCATTTTTTTTCTGCGTGTTTTGTCGCTTACCAGGCGTATTCGCGCGGTGAGAGTGGCGGTTACGATATTGTGAAAGAGTGATTTACGAATACGAGAAAAATTATTTTTCTCTTTAGCGTCCCTTTAAAGCAATACCTGAAAAAAAAAATGCCTGAAAACCATAAATAACATCAACAAAGCAAGTAAACACTTGAGTCCGCACGTTCCTTAAAGCGCGTAGAATGGTTTAAGGCGCACCACTAGAACGACTCCGGGACGTGCCCAGTACCGGGGACCATCGGGGACAATCTCGTAGTCGAGTGCGCCGAGATGCCGAAGTACCCTGTACGGTCCGAAGTATAGTCGCAGAAGCTTCTTGCTAAGTCCTCACCGGCGTATTGGCTTCCAGAGCCTAACACGGTCGCCGGGCTGGTATTCCATGAAGGGTCGCTAAATATTGTTACGGTGGCTGTCGGTCATCTGTTGATTCTTGATGCGTAGGCGGGCGAGTTGTCGGGTTTCTTCGGTACGCTGAAGGGAGGCGGTGATATCGAGGTTTTCTTCGTCAGCGACGTTGGGCTGCATGGCGTAGAGTGTCATTGCCGGGTTCCATCCGTATACCAACTTGTAAGGCGTCATCTGTCTCGTTCCCTGCACGGCCGTGTTGTATGCGAAGGTCACGTACGGAAGGATGTCATCCGACGTCTTGTGTTCGACATCAATTTACATGACCATCATGTCGGCGATGGTCTTATTTAGACGCTCGGTGAGGCACTCGGGGCATCTGTGGGTGTTACGCAGTCGTTTAGTGGTAGCTTGTTCAGTTGTATCTTAAAATCGTCTGAGTTAGGTCAGCAGTAAACGCCGTACCTCTGTCAGTGATGAGATTCTCTTGGGCACCATGACCAAGGACGATGTTCTCAGAGAGGAACTTAGCTACCTTTGCGGCACTGCCTGTGGGCAGGGCCCTTGTTTCAGCGTAGCGGGCGAGGTAGTCAGTGGCTACGACGATCCATTTATTTCCGAAAATCGTCGTTGGGAACGGTCCCTGTAGGTCCATCCGCCGAAGAGGCTCGATAGGCTGAAAGAAGCCTGCCGGTCATGACGGTGCCTGGCGTCGCTGACAGTCTTGGCATATCCTTACGTAGCGTGCGATGTCGGCGGCAAGTCGATGCCAGTAGTACTTTTCCTGTATTCTTGCGAGAGTGCGGGAAACACCAAGATGTCCTGCCGTCGGGTCGTCGTGCAGGGATTGGAGGACTTCTGCTCGCAACGCTGAAGGCACCACGAGATGGTACTTCGCTCTATGAGGGGGGGGGGGGGGGGGAGTTCTTCTTTATGATAATGCCGTTTCGCAAGAAAAACAACGTGACTGCCCGCTTGAATACCTTTAGAACAATAGTGGTCCTGTCCTCGAGGTATTCTACTAGGCCCCTAAGTTCCGGGTCGGCTTGCAGTCGTTCCGCGAAGTCGTCAGCACTTATGGTTCCCAAGAAGAAGCAATAGTCTTGGTCATCCTGGGGTGGCGAGTCGACGGGTGCTTGAGACAGGCAGTCGGCGACGATGATGGTAATGTCAAATTCTTGAAATCTCGGAGTCTATCGTGCAAGACGACCTTAAGGGTCCGTCAAGTTAGCTAACCAGCACAAGGCATCGCAGTCACTTACAACATTGAAGGGCCTCCCTAGATGTTGTCGTCCGCCTCGGTGGAACAGTGGCTACGGTGCTCGGCTGCTGACCAGAAGGTCGCGGGTTCGATCCCGGCCGCGGCGGTCGCATTTCGATGGAGGCGAAATGGCAGAGGCCCGTGTACTGTGCGATGTCAGTGCACGTTAAAGAACACCAGATGGTCAAAATTTCCGGAGCCCTCCACTACGGCGTCTCTCATAATCATAGCGTGGTTTTGGGACGTAAAACCCCAGATATTATTATTATTATTAGATGTTGTTCATTATAGAAGAAAATGACTGCCGCATGTAGGGCATAGGTATCATCATAATAGAGATTAGGGTGTTCTATTGAAGGGAAGAAGACGGGGAAGCCATCGCGTTGTTCTCATTTCTTTACATATGGTGCCCCAAAACCATACACCGCGAATCCAGCCGGAACTGAGACCACTAGGGGCATCATGAACTGGCGTGTGTGCAGGCGTCGTCTGCAGGTTTGCGAGACGGGAGCCCTTACGTCTACATCGGCTCCATACTGACTGGCCCTTCACGATGACGGCCTGATGCTCTCAAGGCAAGAGTGTCCACGAAGGTCAACGACGTACATCTTGAGAGCACAGTCACGTGAATGCAGGCGTCGTCTAGAGGCTCGCGAGATGGGAGCCCTCACGTCTACTTCGGCTTGGTACTGACTCGCCCTGCAGGACGACGTACATCTTGACAGCGCAGCCACGTGAGTGGAGGCATCCTCTGGAGGCTAACGAGACGGGAGCCCTCACGCTTACTTTGGCTTCGTATACTGACAACCCCTTTACGGCTACAGCCTGAGGTTCGCAAAACTTGGGCGTCCACGTATAGAGCAAAATTCCTAAAGCCCACGTACCAGTCAACAGTATATTTCCGTCCATTGCAAGATTTTCTCGTCAATGACACATTCGAGACTCGCCAGGCCAGCGCGACGAACTTCTATGCCGACACCCGTCCCGTAGGCGCAGCCTTCGAAGCAGCAGGAACATGAAGCGCAGGTGTGACCTACCCAACGAAGGCGACATGGAGACTCTCAAGACCGTATACGTGACTAATATGCTGAATCCTGGTCATGCCGGCTTGGCCCTTGAAACTATATGTGTACCAACCTGTCTCACGAAACTTCACTATGACGGTCCACACAAGATTCGCGATGCCAGGATGCCGAGTTCCTTTGTAGCGTCTGCTCAGGAAGCTTTAAGAGCGAGAAGTTAAAGCTGGACAGCGCCCGCAGACGTATGTCCATTGCAGCGCAAGCCCTAAAAATTGAAGGACCCTTTGTACATTCCAAAGTGTGTTCGGCGAAAGCGTGTGGCCATTCCACTGACTATGCCATGCCTTTTTTGTTTTACACTTTCACTAGGATAACACACAAACCGAATCTGTGCGTGTCTTCTTTTTTAATTTTTTATCGCGAATCGCAGCGAGACGCGAGACTAATCTTCATCCGTTCGCATGCGTTAGTAGTCTCTCGCGCTTTGTGGATCGCGCAAACGCCATCCGCGTTCCAGCGCTTAAATTGACGGACCCTTTGTAAATTCTAAAGTGTATTCCGTGGACGCATGTGTCCATTGAGACGGCATCGGTCAGAATGATTGCAAAGGCTGGGCACAGCGACGCTACGCAAGCAAAGCGCGAGCGCTATAGAGTCCGACGCGACCGCCGTCCGTTTGCGCACCCCGGCGGCCACCTGGCTCCATGGCAGAGCTCGTATGGACGGACGGACGGACGGACAGACGGATGGACAGATGGACGGACGGACGCACGGACGGACGGACTGACAGACAGACAGACGGACGGACGGATAGAGAGGCGGACAGACAGACAGACGGACAGACACACAGACGGACGGACCGACGGACGGACACCGGACGGACGGACGGACGGACTCGCCAGAGGCACTCGCTTAAGCACTAACAGCTCAAAACCCTGCCCCTGCAATACAAGGATGCCTTTTGTCGTTGCGAAGAATTCGGCAGACTCCGGTGGCGAAGCAGTGCGTCAGAACAGAGGAAACTGCCAGACCACTTCGTCAGTGCCCGTACCGAATTTCGTCGTGAGAGCGCGATGTCGTAAACAAACAATTCGACGGAATGCGACGCGACGAGATCGTCCAACCATCAAAGAGTCCGTGGTCATCACACGTGGTGTTAGTCAAGAAGGACGGAACCCTACGCTTCTGCATCGATTATCACCGCCTGAACAAAATTCCGAAAAAGGACGTGTACCCTCTACCACGGATAGACGACACCCAGGATCGGCTACACAACGAGAGGTAATTTTTTTTGATGGACATTAAGACCGGCTATTGCCAAATTGAAGTCGACGAGAGAGACCGGGAAAAGACTGCCTTCAGAACAGCAGACGGCTTGTACGAGTTCAAGGTCATACCCTTTCGTCTTCGCTCGGCACCTGTGACTTTCCAACGAGTCATGGATACAGTGCTGGCTGGCTTGAAGTGGCAGATTTGCGTCGCATACTTGGACGGCGTCGTTGTGTTTGCTTCAAACTTCGACAAACACCTCCAGCGCCTTGAAGCTATACTTCAAGCAATCAAGAGCTCCGGACTCACCGTGAAGCCAGGAAAGTGACGCTACGCATACGAGGAGGTTGTGTTTTTTGGTCCCATGATCACCAATTCTGGAGTGCGCCCAGACCCGCAGAAAACAGGTGCCGTCGCCGCCTTACCACCACCCACCCAACAAAAAGTAGGCTGTACGCCGATTTCTCGGCTTGTGCGCCTATTACAAGCGCTTCGTCAGGGACTTTTCACGGATCGTCGAGCCACTAACGCAGCTCACGAAGACCGACGTCGAATTCATGTGGGAAACGGCTCAAGTTGTAGCATTTCAAGAACTGAAACTGAGCCTACAGACACCTCCAATATTTGCGCATTTCGACAAATGCTCCGATGTGGAAATCCATACCAACGCATGCAGCGTAGGACTCGGCACCGTTCTTGCGCAGAAGACTAACGGACACGAAAGGGTTATGAGTTATGCTACCCGGTCGCTATCCAAGGCAGAAGGCAACTATTCCGCAATAAGAAAAAGAGTGGCTTGCCAGAATATGTGCTACGTCAATGTTTCGGCCGCACCTCTGTAAAAAATGAGACCAACACGATGGCTGCCCCGTCTTCATCCCTTTAATAGAACACCCTAATCGCCATGCTGATGATACCTATGCCCTAGATGCGGCAGTGGTTTTCTTTTATAATACACACATTCAAGCCCGCGCCTGAGCATGCTGACCATGCTGAGTCGAAAGATGAGCATGGTCAGCACTTAGAATCTTCAACTGGCTTGCAACTGGCTTCAACTGGTTCAGTAGTTGGTGGATAACATGGTCGCTAACGTTGCAGTAGATATTAAGGCGAAAGCCTTTAATGTCTCATGCTCACGTCCGTCCGGTGTCCGTCCGGCGTCCGGTGTCCGTCCGTCCGTCCGGTGTCCGTACGTCTGTGAGTCTGTCCGTCCGTCTGTCCGTCCGTCCGGTGTCCGTCCGTCCATCCGTCCGTCTGTCCATCCGTCCGTCTGTCCGTCCGTCAGTCCGTCCATCCGTCCGTCCGTCTGGTGTCCGTCCGTCCGTCCGTCCGTCCGGTGTCCGTAGTAGACAAGAAGCTTTGCGATCGTAGTAGATTGTTTTGTTAAGGTTCTGCGCAGGACGCAAGCAGTGAAGCTTATTCCAGAGCTTGCGCGACCACCAGTGATCAGGCTGGAAAGTTAGGTGCATGATCTATAAAAGACGGTGCGTCCCAAAGATAATCAGTTAATCGACGACCGACGCTCTGTGCGCCGATATCAGTGTACAGCGTGCGTTGCTTGCGGTAATATGAGTTTCCGTTTCGCGGCCACAAGTTCGGCCTAATAAAGAGTTTCATCTTGCATAGGTCGACTGCTGCCCTCATCAACGTCACGTCCCCGTGGCAATGTGTGACCGCTCTGTAGAGACCCCGGTCCTGTAAAATAGGGGATCCTACAGAGCTTGATTTTAAATGCGAAGCATTTCTTAGCGAACTTCGGCGACTTTGAGCGTATCTATCTAGCTATCTGGCTATCTATCTATCTAGCCGCCTACGACTTTGTGCTCTCCCGGCCGTATCGCTAATGGGATTTATACCAAATTTGGTATGGCATAACATGAGTTATGATGAACGTAAATGGTTGGTCATATCATGAAAATCATGACTGGTCATCAAAAGTATGACTTACATGCCACGCTCATGGTGCGCCCGCGGCTGTTTCGTTAGCTTGATATACACCAAATTTGGGATTGAGAGACGTCACTGTATGACGAACATAAATTACAGGTGGCAATATGCAAACAATGACATGTCATGAGCGACATGACTTGCATTCCCACGCTAATGGCGCGCTCGCGGCCGTTTCGTTAGCTTGATATACACCAAATTTGGTATTGAGTGACATGACTGTATAACGAACATAAGTGGCAGGTGGTAACATGAAAATCTTGGCATGCGTGTCATCTACAACCCCATTTACATGCCACGCTCATGGTGCGCTTGCGTCCAGTTCGCTAGCTTGATATACACCAAAATTGGTATTGCGCGACGTGACTGTATGACGAACATAAATGACAGGTCCTAACATGTCAAACATGACATGCAAATTATGTAAAGCAGGATTGGCTCCTTCCCGGCTGCTTCGCATTACATCGATTCCCACAGTGCGTGGGATCTACCGGCTTTTTTCACCTTTCCTTTACCCTTACCTGCATCTCCTTATCCGAGGGCCAGCAACAGCGAAGCTCGAAACTTTATGGAGGACATGGACATGGACATGGCATCGAAACACTGTGCAACTACGACATGTTGCGCAAGGTGTTTGTATGTTATAATAACGCCCGTCCCTCTGGCGCATGTATTAAGAAAGTGTTCAGTGTAGCGGTTGCCCTCTTAACGAAGAACCATGAAAAAATCAGTCACATCTTTGAAAAACAAGCCCTTTTGAAAATTAACAACACGTAACAGTGTATCGCAGAAGCCACAGTAAGCCGCCCAGCTTTGAAAAAAGCCGCTAACCTTCTCACTACCCTGAAAGCCATAGTCGTTCGATGCAGTTTGAGTATAGAAGTCATAACTCGCGCAATCTATTGATGGAACAAACTGATCAACTTCAAACAACAGGTCAAACTGGAGTGTCGATTTGTGATCGCTCTGTTTTCCAGACCCATGTCTTCCATGCTCTCAAACAATGAATGAATGAATGACTTAGACAAGATCTATAGCATTTATCGCCTTTCACATTCGAGGCACCGCTTGTCGGGACAGTTTCAGCAACTTGTGCATTTATTTACATCAGCATTACAGCAGCGACCGCTACCACTTTGCTTTATAAACAACTCATGCCACTCTTCTACGATATAAAATAATGTCAAAACATTCAAAGGAGGCGCGTTTTACCCGCCTTTACATTACGCATGTGTTAGTCACTCTTAGGTCACGATGTCAAAATATTACAGAAATGAGATGGAAAATATAACAGAGAAGATTCCCCGTCATTACTAATGCTTACCAATAGTATAAGTTCGCTGGAACGTCGACGTAATTTTAGTCGTCTACAGTTCTTACACAGCACCATAAAAGGGAAATTGGGCTTCAATTGCCTCATTATGTAACACCTCTGAAAACAAGACCAACTAGACATAGGCATTCTATATACTTTAAGCCAACATTTGCCAAAACTAAATCCTACATGAACAGTTTTTTTCCGCGCATCATAACTGAATGGAATTCCTCCCTCTTCATGTTTTTCAATCGAGGAACTTTGCAAAAGAGTTAGAAACCCATTTTTTTCGAAAACCAAACATAAATTTTAGTAGAGCTTCAAATTTTTCTTCTTAGCTTAATGTGAATGCTTTGCCGTGCTCATTGCCCTGCTGTTATTTGGAGAGCGTCTTATTTTTCCCATGAAAGTGTGATTTCATGTGCGCATTTCTTTTTTCTTTATTGTATTTAGTGTTGTTACGTTTCAGTTCCATGCTGTTATTTTGCGCTGAGTTCTTTACTGAAATATCATTTTCTTGTATTGTGCTAAGCAAGCCTTCGTCTTTAGCAATATGGCTATTTGCATCATTTTGTATCTGCTGTCTACTTCGTTTTGTTTTTGTTTTTTTGTCGTTGTGCTTATCTTGTGATTATTTTGTCATTCTAGTGCCCCTCCTGCATGGGCCAGCATATTGGCCTGCAGTATCAATAAATAAATAATAATGTGAGCTGCTGGAAAGTGAATATACGAACAAAGAAAGATGACGACATTCCGAATTATGTTATTTTTCTTTTCCAGAAAACAGGGCAGTGGAACAAAACGTACGTATGTAACAAGTTACGTTTAAACTCTTACGCATATTCTGTTTTAAATTTGTCGTTTATTGATTGTGATTTCGGTAAGTGCACCATTGTAAATGGCTGTGTGATCAGTACCCTGTTTCGATTTCTGTGCCTCTCGGGCTGATTTCGCAAACTCTGAACCTGTCCTTTCATTGTTTACAATATTATTCGCGTACCAATGGCGCATGCATTATCGACCACCTAGAAACTTGTCTGTCATGTTGAGTTGTGGCAGATGGTTGCAGTCTGTGGGACCAGATTAAACGCATTTGCTTCTTCTGCATCGGAAGGATTATTCTATCTAAAAGTTCAAAAGTTGCAAAAAATGCGCCCTAGATAATGAGAAGCATGGATAAACTCAACCGGAAAGCTCAAAGAATAAATAAAATACAGAGCCCCAATTTACATTTCTGCTGCAAATAATGCTTACAATAACTGAGAGCTAAGATTTTGTCTCTGCGCAAGTTAAACGAAACTTGGCTCGCACATGCGCTAGCATCATTATAAATAACTGAGGCCTCAACCATTAGACGCGTTTCTTTATTCATGTGTCTGTACGAAACCGCGCACTCCATCGAATTGTGGGGGTCCACTTCCTTCTAGTCTCGACAACGTAAGCGTAAACAAAGATTATATACCTCCGTTTAGCGATTTGTTATGTTTCATTAATATCTGGTTAACACAGCGACACGTCTGCCCTAAGTAGAAGTGGCAGCAGGTAAACGGAATCTTATACATCACACCCGTACGACAATCAGTAAATTTGCTGTAATGTCTTATGGAAAAAAAGCCGGCAGATCCCACGCACTGTGGGAATCGATGTAATGCGGAGCAGCCAAGAAGGAGCAAATCATGCTTTACATAATTTGCATGTCATGTTTTACATGTTACCACGTGTCATTTGTGTTCGTCATACAGTCACGTCGCGATATACCAATTTTGGTGTATGTCAAGCTAGCGAACTGGACGCAAGTGCACCATGAGCGTGGCATGTAAATGGCATTGTAGATGACATGCATGCAAAGATTTTCATGTTAACACCTGCCACTTATGTTCGTTATACAGTCATGTCACTCAATACCAAATTTGGTGTATATCAAGCTAACGAAACGGCCGCGAGCGCGCCATGAGCGTGGAATACAAGTCATGTCGCTCATGACATGTCATGATTTCCATAATACCACTTGTCATTTATGTTCGTCATACAGTCATGTCACTCAATACCAAACTGGTGTATCTCCAGCTAAAGAAACGGCCGCAAGCACGCCATGAGCGTGGCATGCAAGTAATGTCGCACATTACAAGTCATGATTTCCATATTACCACTTGTCATTTATGTTCGTCATACAGTCATGTCACTGAATACCAAATTTGGTGTATATCAAGTTAACGAAACGGCCGCGAGCGCGCCATGAGCGTGAAATGCAAGTCATGTCGCTCATGACATGTCATGATTTCCATATTATCGCTTGTCATTTATGTTCATCATACAGTCATGCCACTCAATACCAAATTTGGTGTATATCAAGCTAACGAAACGGCTGCGAGCGCGCCATGAGCGTGGAATACAAGTCATGTCGCTCATGACATGTCATAATTTCCATAATACCACTTGTCATTTATGTTCGTCATACAGTCATGTCACTCATTAGCAAACTGGTGTATCTCCAGCTAAAGAAACGGCCGCAAGCACGCCATGAGCGTGGCATGCAAGTGATGTCGCACATTACAAGTCATGATTTCCATATTACCACTTGTCATTTATGTTCGTCATACAGTCATGTCACTGAATACCAAATTTTGTGTATATCAAGTTAACGAAACGGCCGCGAGCGCGCCATGAGCGTGAAATGCAAGTCATGTCGCTCATGACATGTCATGATTTCCATATTATCGCTTGTCATTTATGTGCATCATACAGTCATGCCACTCAATACCAAATTTGGTGTATCTCAAGCAAACGAAGCGGTCGCGAGCACGCCATTAGCGTGGCATGCAAGTCATGTCGCTCGTGAAGTCATGATTTTCATATTACCACTTGTCATCTATGTTCGTCATACAGTCATGTCACTCAATCCCAAATTTGGTGTATGTGAAGCTAACGAAACGGTCGCGAGTGCCCCATGAGCGTGGCATGTGAATCATACTTTTCATGACAAGTTATTTATGATTTTCATGATATGACCAGCCATTTATGTTCGTCATACAGTCATGTTATGCCATACCAAATTTGGTATACATCCCATTAACGTTACGGCCAGGAGAGCACAAAGTCGTAGGCGGGTAGACAGATAGATAGATAGATAGAGAGATAGATAGATAGATAGATAGATAGATAGATAGATAGGTCGATAGATAGATACATAGATAGATAGATAGATAGATAGATAGATAGATAGATAGATAGATAGATAGATAGATAGGTAGCAGTAGCGTACGCATTTGGGCTGGTTGGTTCATGTTTACAGAAGTGAAAAACAGCGCTAAAACGACGGGACATGAAAGGACACAGGACAGCGCCCTTTCCTGTGTCCTTTCATGTCCCGTCGTTTTAGCGCTGTTTTTCACTTCTGTATAGATAGATAGATAGATAGATAGATAGATAGATAGATAGATAGATAGATAGATAGATAGATAGATAGATAGATAGATAGATAGATAGATAGATAGATAGATAGATAGATAGATAGATAGATAGATAGATAGATAGATAGATAGATAGATAGATAGATAGATAGATAGATAGATAGATAGATAGATAGATAGATAGATAGATAGATAGATACGCTGAAAGACGCCGAAGTTCGCTAAGAAATGCTTCGCATTTAAAAAGGTCAGTCTGCTTCTTCTCTATTACCCGTTCATTCTTTTTCTTCACGATGGCACATATATTCACAGCCACGTTTGCCCCTCGACGCACGGAACCATTAGAGGTGACTGGCTTCATTGAACGCAATACATACAGACTCAAACACCAGCCGCCTTCATTGTACGCAATACCTTCAGACTCAAACAACCAATTACAGGAAAACAGCAAGCCTTGTTTACAAAGCTTTACCATGTGTTTTAACGTCTTAACACCAGATAGGCAGCAACAAGGTATGACAACAACAACAACAAAAAAAAAACAAGACAAAAAAAGCCAAACAGCATATGTCTACCACGCCTCCAAAAAACTAATTTCGATTCGCGACAATATCCCAGAACGAATGCTGACACAAGTCTCCCCAGCGTTCTTAATGAAAAGTGTTTCAATAACTTCGAGCGCCGTGTCATCCCTGTGCCTAAATATGACTGTAGAGTTCTGAAAAATAGGCGTGAGCTTGCAAACCTGACAGTGCGCAGCTTAACGTGACCCACAATTGGCACTCAAATTATTTTTATGCTCTCTAAGGCGGGTGTTTATGCAGCGGGCCGTCTGTCCGATGTGAACTAGCCCACACGTCACTGTGATATTGCAGACAACACCGGCAGCGCATGGCAGAAACTGATTATGATGTTTCGTGCTACATTCCCCTTTCCGTGAGGTAGGGCTTTTTTCAAGTTTATTGTGAACGGCTGCACCCATCTTTCGAAGTTTGTTAGGAGCGCTAAAAAATCACTTGTACGGCTTAGCGGGCACCGACTATTTATAGACAATGGGAAAGCTTGTGCGCATACGGAATGACAGCGACGTTTCTTTTTCTGTTTTCTTCCTTGCGTTGTAAAACAAACTTCGCCTTAACCTGCTTCAAAAGCTTTTCACATTCATCAACCAAGGTCTGAGGCGGCAAGGCGGAAATCAACAGTCTATCTAATTGAAGGGAGACGCTAGTGCTAATGAGGTGCCTACATGATTTAGTGAGTGCTGAACGGAAGCAAGAAAGCGCAATGCCATCTCATACTATTTTAGAATGTGATTACTTGTAATTTAAAAGTGGTTTTGTTGATCTGGGGCAGAACATCCAACACGTGTGGTCATGTGAAAATGCTAATTGAAGATCCAGTAACTGTAGGCGTCGGTTTTTAGGAAATTCAAACGTAAACGTGAGACCAAAACTAACTTCCTTTTAAGCCTTCAGAATATCTACAACGTGCCTTCCGGTGTCGAAATTTGGAATAAAAATAAGAAAATTGTCTACATAACGGAAGATTCACGTATCATAATCACATGATAATCAGTTTGTGTCATGCGCTTCCGGTGTTGTCTACAATATCCCAGTAGCGTGTGGGCTAGTTTACATCCGACAGACGGCCCACTGCCTAAACATCAGCCTTAGAGAGCATAAAAATAATATGAGTACCAATTACGGGTCACATTTAGCTGCGCACTGTAAGGTTTGGAAATGCACGCATCTTTTTCACAAAGCTACAGTTATGTTCCTGGGCCCTCTGCGTGGTTTGCGCACAACTTAAACCGATCACGGTTTAAGTTGTGCGCATGGTTTTGTTCACACCGCTTTTGTTTTCGTTTTTTTTATCTAAGGAGACTAATACAGTCATTGTGGTAGGGCGTGCATCGTCCTGAAAGGAACAGCGTGGCAGACGACGCTTGCGCTAGCGCTGCTTTGTGCGCCTGCGCGTACTGTTGCCGGTCTCGCAGATTATCGCCGTTGTAATGCGCTGATAGTGCGTGCGGTCGACGCTCGCGCGATAATATTAAAAATGCTGGAGGCTGTAATTCGGGCACTTTTAACTATAACGTAATTTCGAAGGTGTTTGCAATTCGGACATCTTGGACGATAACAAGGTGTTATGTGTTAGTAGAATGAGGGTTTACTTTAGCACGCACTACCATGGTCCTTAAAATGCCTGTTGTGCTGATACACCAGCTTTGGCACTTCAGAAAACGCCTTACGAAGGCTCTCGTTGCTGCTTAATATTGGATAACACTTGCGGAGGATAATATTTATGTTTGGTAGCACATTTGAGTATTTGGTTATATATACTAGCGGGCGGTTGGGCTGGGCTACGGGAGCTCTCTTAGCTCACGTTGATTTTCTAACTCACATACTTTGGTGTGGACCTCGTTTAGGGCCTCGTGCGGGTAATTTCTTTGAACTATGGTTTCCTTTAGGTTGTCGAAGTGATGAACGTGGTCGCGGCCGCCACTCATAAGCGTCGCCTGTCCGACAATTATCCCTTCTTCGCAGTATTGCGTGGTGGTGACTAGTGTAATCTAGGTATTGTTGGTTTTATATTGAGCGTCGTTTTAATTTCATTCATTCAATTGATACCATCGTTATCTAGGCAGTTAATTTCACTGGAATAATGATGCGCAGGGAAATGAATACGGTAGTGAGACTTGTTACAGCGGTCAATGAATGCCTCTAGTGCTCTCATGCCATGCTCTATATAATAAGTATGTCGTCTATGTAGCGGGGATAGGTGAAATGATTTGCTGGGGATGATTTTCACAGCTCTGACTCTCAGTGCCTCATAAAAATATTGGCGTATTTTGGCGCAAAAGTGATTATTGAAGCAATCCGAGCGGCCTAAACTTAGAAGAAGAAGAAGAAGTCGAAACGCGACAAGACAAGGAGCCGGGGGGAAAAGGCAATAAAGAAGAAGTTCGATAGAACAAGATGGAGTCTCTTGTGTTCTGTTAATAAGTGAAGTTTTATTACATATTTTGGCGCAGTCGGCTTTGACGATCCATGATGTGGGTTACCTTCTTCGTTCAGCCAGCCACGGGCAGCCTGGTCTTCACGAAGTACGCGCTCCCTGGAGATCCGCCAGTTGATCTTCCCGTCGACGTGACGACAGGTGAGCTGATCTCAACAGTTCTCGAGAAGGCGTCCATGTCTCTAGACGAACTCTTGGAAAAAGGGTCCGTGAAGATAAATCTTCAAGTCTCCCTTTTCAACCGCCTTGTGACATCCAAACTTGAGATGCCAGCTGCATCAGAGCCAACTTCTCGTGCAGACCTCTCCGTTGTTCTTCAGGCGATTCAAGCTCAGCAAAAACAAGTTTGCCAACAAAATGAAATGATTCAGACCCTTTTGTCGGCTTTGAGCCTGAAAGACAGCGGTCCTACTGAGGTCGTGAAACCTGAACCGTTTGACAGTTTGTCGGGCAATCCAGAGGCATGGATTACTTTCTTTGAATACGCCTGTAAACAGAACGGCTGGATCACAGATGAACAACGAGTGAAACATATGCTCCCATTTTTAACTGGCACCGCACGAAAATGGTACGAGTTGCGTATCATAGAACATGAATGTGATGCATGGAGCACGTGGAAGGAGAGCTTCATTTCATCATTCCGTGGGAGCCCGCTTGAGCGATGGGATCAAGCCATCTTCTACCGCTACAGGTCTGGACCAGTGATCGAGTATTTCTTTGAAAAGCGTCGATTGCTCCTACTTGCAGAGCCGGACCTTCCACTGGCTTCCATAATAACACTCGTCATACACGGCTTACCTTGGGAATTGCAACGACAGGTCCAAGCCAGAACGCCGAAAAGTCTGGAGACATTGCTGCAGTCACTCCAAGATGTGGCCTGTCATTGGACGGAGAGGACAACAAAGTCGCATCGAGATGTTCAAGGGACAGGAGCATCAGGAAACAGGGGGTTTCGTGCCCACCCACCAAAGTCTTCGCAAGAGGCAAGTCACCGTGAGTCGTTGCACGCTACCGAGATCGAGTCCATGACTGAGGAACGCACTTCGCGAAGATTAGAAAAAAACTAATAAATGAGGGTTTTCAGTCTAACCCTAAGATACAAAACGAGACTGTTTGTTTGACTTCTCCAAGCTTGCTGCATATAGACCTCGAGGTCAATGGGCGACTCATGCGAGCACTGATCGACAGCGGGGCTTCTGCATCTATCCTTAAGAAAAGCAATGCTAATGTTCAAGATGTGTTCCGGGGAAGGTCGGTTCTTGTGCGTGGATATGATGGAAGCGAGAAAGAATATTGTGAGTGGGCACGTCTGAAAGTGACGTACCAGTCTAGAACTGCAGAAATTGTTGCCCTAGTTATAGACGCTGTGGCGTACGACTTTCTCCTTTCTCGTCCAGATATGAGGTTGTTGAGATTGAATATTTATTGGGATGATGAAGTGTCTGTTGATAAAGAAGCTGACAGAGTGGAGCCGGGAAACAAAGAGGACCACCTACGGATTCCGAACAAAAACAGTCTGATTCCGCAACTGTACCCCGAACTGGTTTGCTTGGGAGGATATCCACCGGCGACTACGCAGTTCGAGGTTCCATTTCAGCTTCACGACAAAACAGTTGTGAAGAAAAAACCATATAACTTGACACGGGAGAAGAAATCATGGCTCAAGGAAGAACTTCAGAAGATGTTACAGGCCAAAGTAATTCGCCCGTCGGTATCGCCATTTGCCTCATCTATTAGCATTGCTCCGAAGGAAGACGGCAGCTGGCGCCTGTGCACAGATTACAGAGCAGTAAACAGCCAGACACTGCTGATTCCTTTTTCAATGCCGAGGATCGACACCATCATCGATGAAACGGGAGGCTGTACCTGCTTTTCTCGCATAGACCTGTGCAAGGGCTTCTGGCAGGTACCTCTACAAGAAGACACCAAGCAATACACTGCTTTCACAACATCATTTGGCATATATGAATATAACCGCCTTCCTTTTGGATGGAAAAACTCACCGAGTTGGTTTCAGAAAATGATGAACGTAGTATTGGACCCCTACATTGGACGCTTTTGCAATGTCTATGTAGACGACATCATCATTTACTCTAAAAGTGAAAAGCTCCATGAAGAACACCTGGCTCATATTCTGACAGCATTATCTGATGCTAGGTTAAAAGTTAATTTCAAGAAGAGTGAGTTCTTCAAAACCAAGGTCACCTTTCTTGGCAGAGTTTTAGATGGAACAACAAAGAACACGAAAGAGGAATCTGTAATTCGGATTACAAAACTACCAAAGCCGTACGATATACACTCCCTTCGTGTATTTCTTGGATTGGCGGGTCATTTTCGAGCTTTCATTCAAGATTATGCCCTTAAAAGTCGCTGCCTCGCTAGACTGACGCAGAAGGATGTCCCCTTTTGTTGGACAGAAGAATGTGACGACGCCTACAGAGAACTGGTCCGCATAATTTCTTCTGATCCAGTGCTGTGCTTACCAGACTTCTCGCTGCCCTTCGAATTAAACACCGATGCTTCTCACTATGGAACGGGAGCCGTCTTGTATCAGCGAGATTCATCACGACCACAAAACCAACAGCTTCGTGTAGTTGGTTACTACAGCTACACATTCAACAAGGCCGAATTAAACTACACGACGACAGAAAAAGAAGCTCTCGCCGTTTTAAAAGCCGTCCGCTACTTCCGGTCATATTTGGAAGGCACGAAGATCAAGCTTTATACAGACCACGAAGCCCTAACGTATATTTTAAAGATGGCTGAATTGAAAGGATAGATAGCCCGTTGGGTGGGGGAACTTCAGCAGTTTGACTTTGAGGTAACTCATCGCCCCGGAGCCTCCATGAAGGACGCGGATGCAATGTCGCGATTAGCGATTGAGCTTCCCGAAACTTTCGAAGAAGTTAATGCAGTGAGGATATAGGAAGGGACTGAGGTTCTACAACAGACTCAAAATGGAAGAGTTGCCGTGCCTACTTCCTTAGTTCCAAAAATATTGGAACTCTATCATGACAGTCCTGAATCAGGCGGGCACGATGGCTTTTGGAGAACCTACATGGAATTGACAAAGAGATTCACATGGCCTCGCATGAAGAAAGACACAAAGACCTATGTATCATCATGTCACAAATGCCAGATTGATAAAGTAAAATTTAAACAACCAACCCAGAAAATGGCTATACCAGCGCATTCTAACACGCCATTTGAAGTAGTGCATCTGGACTTTGCGGAACTACGGAAAAAGTCTGAAGGAGTTCAGAGGACACGAGCTTTCCTGTTGTGCATTGATGAGTGCACCAGGATGATCGCAGCAAGGCCGGGCAAAGAAGACGCAAACAGCGTGATTTCTTTTTTGAGTAGGAAGATGTTCGATAACGCAAAGGTAATTGTATCTGACAATGGACCTGCCTTTCGAAGTCGTCGGCTACAGGAATGGGCTGAAAAGCGTAAAATCAAGTTGCGGTTCACTGCGCCCTATCATCCTGCCGCAAATGGGTTAGCTGAGCGGGCGATCAGAGATGTTAAACAGTACATTAGTATGTATCCAGCATTCAAAGGTGGTTGGAAATGCTGCCTGGAAGCAGCAGTAGCTCACCACAACCGTTCATACACAACGGGACTGGGATGCACTCCTCTATTTGCTGCAACTGGGAGACCAACATATCTGCCTTGGCATTGACAAGAACATAAAGCTACAAGAAGCGGCAAGATCAGAAGATAGTGTGTCAAGGTACCGTGAAAGAATGAAGAGGAATTTCGACAAGCGGCAAAATACAACATTGCCAGAACTCGAAGTCGGTGACTTAGTGCTGGTGAAACGAGGACCGAGTCTTAACGCGGCCTACAAAGGATCATTTCGCGTTATAAAGACGGCAAGTCAACAAGGACACTTGAAGACCATATGGTACATTGGTCCTAATGACACCGTGGATTCCGCTGCCATTGGAAAGGTATTCAAGTATCATCCCAGGAGGGATGTAAACCATGCTGGGGGGAATGAAGCAATCCGAGCGGCCTAAACTTAGAAGAAGAAGAAGTCGAAACACGACAACAAGACAAGGGGCCGGGGGGAAAAGGCAATAAAGAAGACGTTCGATAGAACAAGATGGAGTCTCTTGTGTTCAGTTAATAAGTGAAGTTTTATTACAATTATCATACTAGTGCCGAAGGTATGTGGGTAGTAGGATGAATCGAATTCAAAATAATTAAGCGTCAGTACTTATGAAACCAACGAATGGTAAAGTTCAGCGTTATGTGTTTGCTTGCTTTCTATCAGTGACTTTAGACCGCTTCAATCCTTTCACTTATAGGTATATTCCTATACAAGGAGCACATATCTAATGTTATTAGAATGGCCTGATCCGATAGTGTTAGTGTTTCATGAATGGAATCTATTAATCGAAGGAAATGAGAGAGAGAGAGAGAAAGAGAGAGAGAGAGAGTTGTTTATTGTGGCAGAAAAGCTGGGAGGTCGGCCTGAATCCATTTTCTGGCCTGATACTCAACGTTAGCAAAGGGGAAGGGTGGTACAGAAAGGAGAGAGAAGGTGATGATGATGAAAAGGAGGGTGGTGATGAAGCAAAACGTTCACAAACAATTCACAGTCTCTTGTCGAGTTCAGTCTCTCGCAAAAACTTGATTAGCGCTTTCAGAACATCGCTCTGATGACGAGGTGGTGGTCCCAACAGAACTTTTTCAGAAACTTGTTGCTCCGTAGATTTCAACAAGGTGGTGGCCATCGAATTTCTTTGCGCGATATATCGCGGGCAGACGCACAAGATATGTTCCGCAGTCTCAGGAGTGCCACAGGTCTCGCAATTCGGACTGTCTGCACGGCCGATGAGGTGTAGGTAACGACGAGTGAACGCCACACCTATCGGTGCAGTAAGCTTGTACAGCACCTTTTCATGGTTGGCGGTATTCTAAAATGCATATCTGGGTCGAGATCATCAAGACGGTGGTGACGGTCACTTGGCAGTGACCAATATGCTGCAGAAGTTTCTCGGAGGAGTGTATATACAACGGAAGGAAATGAGTTGTATCCTAAACGAAGGGAGGTAGGGTAGAGTGTATATTAGATAAGTGATGATTTAAAAATTTTGATAGCGACTCAGTAGGTGTATAATATTTGGATACTATTGATCTGCCTGGGTATTTGCCAGGTAGGTAGTTCGTCTATGGAAGTCTTATGAATCTTCGGAAGAAGGTAAAAGCGACGTGCTTGCTTATTTTTAGGCATCAGGAACCGGTGCTCGGAGGATGCGATTAATTCCCTGGCAAGAAAATCTGTTATCGTGTGCATGTTATTACTATATTCCTGAGCCGGGTCAGTGGTTAATTTTCGGTAGTCGGAGCTCTCGCTGACTTGCCCGATAGCTTCGTTTGTATATTTTTCTATAGGCCAGATTGCTATACTGCCACCTTTGTCTGCAAGTTTTATAACAATGCCCTTTCTTATTGAGAGTTATTTCAAGGCATCGTGTTCTTGCACAAATTATATCTGTACTTCAAATCAGTGTCGCAGGTTTGGCTATATGTAGCCGAATTGGGCTACAGAAACAAAAAAATTGGCGTCGACTTGGGCGAGTTGGCTATGTGGCTATGTTTGGGCAACAGAAAATTGGCGACTTGGCTTTATTTGGGCTATAAGTGGCGCCGTCATGATCAACGCTCCAGAGGTGACTCTCATCGAGCAGAAAGAAATCTCTAAAGGCACATTCACATTTGGTCTTGAAGGCCCGAAAGCGGCAAAATTGACCAGAAATCCATGCTTCATCCAAGCGAGCGGAAAACCGTGCAATGAGCATCATAGGTCTATGACCATTTTTGCCCTGGTCACAGTGGAACGCCTTCCCGCCTCTCCGGAAGCAATACTTCGGATGTACTAGCATATGAACCACGTGGTTTGATGCCACGAGTACCAAATGGAGGCCAAGGAGTTGGATCTGTATTTGTATAGGTACAAGCGGAGCATTTTGCTATTCGCCGATTCCCTAGCGGTTAATCTTGTTTTAGATTCGAAGCAGCTTAGAGCGGAGTTCAATCCGGTGGTGTGCGTCCTGACCACCCTTACTGCGCATGCGCCTACTCTCTCCCATTCTCCTCTTTTACGCAGGCGTTCGGTCGCCTTCTCTCCTCTCCTCCCCCCACGCTGCAGCCTGTAAACCCACTCCCTTCTCTCCCTCGCGCATTTCATACGAGCGCGTGCGCTCGGTCGAGGAAGTCTCGCTTGAAGCGCGCAATCGCTCCGTCGGTTCACGGTCGCTGCAGTTGTCTCGAAAGCCTCGCTACCCTCGCCACAGACTCGCGTTGTCTCTCTGTAGCGGAAGCGGTAGCTCGACGACGACTCTTGGCTTCGATGGCCGTGTGAACGTTAACGGAAACTTGGTGTGCACCCCCCAATGCTGCTTCGCATCCCTTCATGGTTCCCTGTCGTGGGAGATGGTGTAATATTTTTAATGAGAATACGATTGCCTGTGCAACGCGGGCATTGGTGCATGCTGTAGAATCTACACAAGCCCCAGTGACTTCACTGAAAACAAGTGAGTCTTGCACCTGCCCGCGGTTATGAATAATGAGCTCACGCGCGTTTCACACAATGTTATCTTTGGACGCTTGTGCTCACGGCTCGCGCTTTGCATGGTATCTGCGTTGCCCAGTAGCACTACCCTTCGCGATGGGCTAGCGGCTATGGTGCTCGACTGCTGACCAAAGGTCGCGAGATCGAATCCCGGCGGCGGCCGAATTTCCACGAAGGCAAAATGCTACAGAGGCCTGCGTGCTTAATAAGGTGAACATTGAAGGTGGTCGTGGTTTACGGAACCCTCCCCTATGGCGTCTCCCATAATCACCTTATCGTGTTGGCACGTGAGACCTCGACTATCATTATCGCCTACCGCTTTCACCCCGCTATCCTTTACTGCCGAAACAACAAGACTTGATTAATGTACAAGGGGGCATCTTTTTAAGATTGGTGGTGCTGGTCATAGAATTTGTTTCGGAAAGCACGAACGTAACCCTTGACCCCGTTTTGCTGCATGTGTAATATACTGCAGAGTCGGTAATAACTGGTCCTATTAACACCTCTCGTAGGAAGGTGACTTTCCAAAAGCAACGGACTACTGAGACGCAGCTTGCAGAATGGAGTTTTTTTTTAATGTTTTTTTTTTCGTTTTCACATTAAATTGCGGTGATTGCTTAAGGAAGCGCCCGAATATTGATACTTTCATGGCGAGTTCTACAGAAAGGAATAGCAGTAGTAGTATGTGAAAATGTAAGTCCAAATTAAACTGCAAAAAAGTCACAGTTTCACCGCAAGGGTGAAGCAATGAATGCGATAGCAAAAAATTGTAATGTTATACGAAGTGAGGCTGGCAGCTAACTCTTTTTGGATCCGATCTCACGCAACTCTAGAAAACGCTTGTTTAAGAGAATTCTCTTCGCGTTGAGAGCGCAGCACGTAGAAGGGTACACCGGCCCCCCACTTCCGGCCGCCGAGAAGGGGAGATAACGCGCGCGCCCGCGCCCGCGCTCGTAAAATCGAACGTCGCCCCCTCTCCCCCGCCCGCTGTCGGCCGCCGAGAAGGGGAGATAACGCGCGCGCCCCCACTCGTACAATCGAAGGTCGCTCGAGGGACCCCCCCCCTCGCGTCTTTTCACGCTCACGAACCACGGGCGGGGCCGATTATATATATACATATACATATACGGCAAATGACGCCGACGGCGAAAACCAGCCGCGAGTGTCCATATAATTACTATCGCAATAATAATAATGGGAATATTTCGCTACAAATATTTTTGCTCTTTTTTGTCTTTAGCTACATTTGGGCTACATATTCTCTGGATTTTTGCTACGCCGCCTCGTTCGACCTGGCAACACTGCTTCAAATCTGTACTCAAAGTGGCCTTGAGAGCATTAGATGAACCTGCGGCGGGCGTACACTTTGCGACTGACGAGGGAGACGATACAGTGACGACACGTACCGGTGCTGTGTCGATAAGGCTGGCAACAGTGGACCCCTCCGGCTGTGCTTGCGCCTCTGATGTCATGTTGTAGGCGGTGAGACTGGCATGACCACGTGAAAACCACACTAGACGATAGGCGATGGCGATTCCTCGAAAAATGCAGCGCTGATCAAGGACTACCACTTCGTCGCTGCCCGTAGTATCTCTTGACCTAATAGTGAGAATACGTTCTTGGGCTGGAGGCAGTACGAAATCCGCAGGTGCGACAAGGTGAGGCGACGAGAAATCGTAAGCACTAAAATGTTCGGTGTCCGTAATGCGAATCACGGGCGGACCACACGAAATGACAGCGGAAGCAGCTGACAAGAAGTCCCAGCCTAATATAATCTGGCGAGCACGCGAAGAAGCACAGCAAGCTGTATATGATTGTGAACTCCGTAGATAAGAACCCGAACAGTGCACTGTCCAATAGGACAAATCGGATTGTCATTAGCGCCACATAACACCGGACCCACATACGAAGTTTACACTTTTCGTAGACGACAGCATAATTCGCGATCAATGACCGAAGTGGCGTCTGCAGCGTCTACAAGGGCAATATATTGAACAAGGGTGTCAATGCAGGCTAGTGGGATTTCATAGCAGTTTTTCGTTGTAGCGCCACGTACGAAATAGTAAGGAAGAAGATGACAGGAAAGAGGTGCACTCGCAACTAAGCTTTATTTTGCGTCCATTGCAAATATAAAGCACATGAAAACACCACGTGATACCACATAAGGGCACGTTAAAGAGCGGCACGAGAAGTAACTTGGCACTTCTTTGCATCAAGGAATGCGCGTCAGCCCTCAGCGCACCTGAGCTGGAGAAGACGCGAGCACTAAAAGGACATAGAAAAAGACAAGAGCGGGAGTTATTTGAAGCGTATGTCATCAACAAGTTGGGGGAGCAGATGCATCAGCAAGTCGTTCCTTGACCTATTTTCATGTGAGAATACTATCTCGACGAATAGTGCGGTAGGCGGTTCTATCTCGTTTTTGCTATGTGGCAGTGTAATCGGTAACACGTGGTGTTTTCATGTGCTTTATATTTGCAATCGACGCAAAATAAAGCTTAGTTGCGAGTGCGCCTCTTCCCTGTCATCTTCTTTCTTACTATCTTCGTACGTGGTGCTACAAACAAAACCTCTGCAAGGGCTTCAACCAAAATACCTTCCACACAAACACTCACTAAATTTTCAGGACGCGCAGGAGGAATTGTGACATTGAGACGACCAACAGTTTCCCCTCCAAAAACTGCAGCTTCTAGTTTTCCGAGTGGCTATCGAGAGGCATCGGGGCAGAACGTAAGGGCGAGGAAGTACGGTAGAAGGGCGACGGTGAAAGACGGCGGGGTGAGCGGAAAGGGCGAGCGTCGCCGTGGCACAAAGGAGGTGAAGGCGAGTATCGTGACGAGGGAAGGTGGGGTCCTGGAAAGTAGAGATGACACCTCAGAGTACCGTCTCTCCCGTAGGAAGAATAACTTCGTCATCTTTCTGGCGCCGCCGGCAAAAGCAGGAGATATGTCCTCGTATGCCACAATAGAAACAGACCGGGCGCGCAGGGCACCAGGTTGTCGAGTGCTGTTGTGGTGCCCTGGCTGCCATCGCGGCCAAGTGGTCGTATACGACGTCCGCAGGCACAGGTGGAGTTGGTACAGGAGGCCGCGATACAACTTCGGCATACGAAGGTGCGTGGAAGGGCACAGGAGGCGGGGCACGTGCGACGCTCGTCATCGACGCCAGTTCATCCTTGATGATGTCCCGCAGATTAGGAGGAGGAGAGCGGACAGATGAAGTGGCTGTGCTGCCAGGAACAAGGCCGTAAAATTACTCTCTCACGATCGTGCGGATCAGGGCACGCAGTTCATGTTCTCCAGTAAGGCGAGAGTCACAGGAGGCGTGTGCAAGACGCACTGAGTAGAGTGCGTCCTGGCATTGGCACGTGGTGATGATGTCCTGAACTTAAGTTGGGCTCTGAATGACGAGAGCATTGAAGGCGACGGAGATGACGCCCTTCAGTACATGACGAATATGATCGGCCTCCGGCATGTCACTTTGGGCAGGCGGCAAATGCCATTCAAAGTACGACGTATACGATTCGTCGGGTCCCTGGATGCGGGAAGCGAGCTTCTGTTTCGCTACCTCAGAGCGTTCTCCTGACGTGCCGAATATCTCACACAGCTGCACCGTGAACGCTGACCAATCGGGAAAGTTGCTTTCGTAGTTAAAGTACCACGTGTTCGAGACCTCCTTGAGGTAGAAGGGAACATAGCGCAGCTTGTGTGCCTCGTCCGAGTAATAGCAAGCACTAGTTCTGTCATAGTTGTCCAACCATTCTTCTAGGTCCTCACCGCGAAGGCCAAAAAACAGTGGAGGGTCTCGCTGCGACGTACTCACGGTGTAGTGAGGCCAGGGCTGGGCAAAGATACTTTGAAATCGTATCGCGATACGATACAAGATACTCGGGCAAAAAGTATTTGAGATACAGATACAAGATACTTCCGAAAGAATTGTATCCGATACGATACTTCCCAATTGTATCTTAAGATACTTCGATACATTTGGAAATTAGCTGTAATAGATCTGTATAATAAAGCAAAGGCCTACGTACGAATGTATACTATGTTAATTTTTTTCAAAATACCTGTTTGTATCGCAAGATTTCTGTCTTTCTTGCTAAAGGGATATTAGTTTCATTCCGAAACAACTTACTGGGATATGTGCGGCTGTTTAACATGACAGCTCATTAACCGCTGCGCTGTTTATGGTTTTTTCTTGACACTTTTGTAATTGATGGGTGTCACTGCTCTACATAACGACTAACTAGCGGGTGGCCATATACTTGCAAGAACGTTATTGACATGCCTCCGCACGATGATGCAAACACAGCTCTGCAGCCTTACCTTGTCCGCAAGCATATTGTCGTTTTAGTAATACCATATGTCAAACAACATGTTTAGAGCAGCAATAGCGTTGGTAGCGATATTGTTTGTGATGCATCATGCGAAGACGATGAACTACATAGGCAGTGCTCGCAATTCATTGAGGACGTAAAACTGCAATGATTTTTTGATATTCTAATTATCTTCTGGCGTAAAGCGTTCGTTAGCAACATATTCACTAACCTGCAATATTTTACCATTCCTTTTCTGAGAGAACTTGAGTCGTCGAGAAACGTCTCAGACGAATTGTAGTGGTGCAAAGCGCCGGCAGGATATCACTGCTATTCACTATTGCCACTTCTAGCTCTATTTACCTGCAGATTTGTAACAATAAGAATACTTTACGTTCACCTAAAAAGAACGAAACCGTATATATCTAAGTCAAATAGCTAGGCGGTTCTGTATTAAACACCCAAAGTGAATAAGTATGCAGGGTGTTTCAAGTAAGTATAAAGAAACTAAAAAAAAAAAAGACAACGGGTTAGCCACCGCTAAGTGGAATCAAATATTTATGGTTTACTGTCATATTGAGCTCGTTATAATATTCTTATATTGAGCGTAATTGACTGATTAAATCGGGTCACTTATGCGATAATTTTAATATTCACTTTAGGGCCAACTGCGCTTCGACACCCCGTAGAACGCATTTAAAAACGACGGATTTAATTTTTTTCGGCGGCACACATGCTGCGTAGTGAATATTTTCGGGCTTTTAAAGAAAGCCCCCAAACTATGAAATAAAACCACGTTTGCAGGCAGCTAAAAAATAAACATAAAACAGAGAATGTATTTTAGCAGCAGGTTGCAAGAGACATATTAAAATAAACCGACGGGCGAAAACTATACAGAAGCCCAGGTAATGTGGGGATGCGAACAAAAGACTCCAAAGAGTACACTGGGATGCACACTTCAATTATCGTGAAAAAAACTTCTTGAATAAATAAGCAGGATCGAAGAAGAAAGACACAGTGCGTCAAAATATTTCTGTTGCGTAAAGCTTTTTGTATTGCATCTAACATCAGCACCAATAGTGCAATGGTTGCTAAATTTCATTCGTGTGTAAGTCTATATTATCGCATGCAAGTCATGCTTACATCCCAAGATCTTTCAAATTACTGATGAATGAAAGCCGCGAGACGCAAAGCAGCCCCATTATTGCATTCTTGAAACTGCAACGAAGCACCATGCAAGAGAAACTTCGATAGCGACCTTATAGCGGCCCCAGAATTTGAGTGAAAGACGTCGCACGCATTAGAGTACGCAGCACAGTACCGTGGCTACGAACAAGTGTCATGGTACCGAAACAAATAAGAAAGAAAACAGCGATGAAACAGAAGGTAGGCTGCGCGTGGACGTTCGCGCGCTTATTTTTGTCGAGATGGCTCGGGCGCTATCACTGCTCCGCCAATACTGCTCTGCTCCACCAATAGGGATGCACCGACATCATCGCCTATCCTCGCTGGAGCGCTGTGGTGGAAGTATACAAGAATCTCACTGTCGTTAGCTTTATTCTGGTCCCTTAGTGGCAGCAGTATCAGCTTGAAAACCGGAATTGAGGTCGACATTTATTTTTTTTGCTCGGTGGTGTTTCCACACCAGTATCTTGTATCTGAAGATACACGATACATTATTGGATGTATCGGAAATACAGATACAGATACTCGTCTTGCAAGACGTATCGCGATACAGATACAAGATACCCAAAGAGTATCTAAGATAGTATCTGAGATACATGTATCTTCGATACTGCCCAGCACTGAGTGAGGCCCAGCAGGCTGAGCGAGGGTGGCAGGGGCGGCACCGGATGCGTCGTTTTGTGCGATGGATGTTGTTGGCAAGCACAGCCGTCGACCAGACCGTAGCTCCAGGGGTGACCGGTAGAGCAAGGGTACGGGGGAATCACAGCACCTCCACCACTTGTGAGACGACAACAAAGGCGCGCGAGCCAGAAACCGAACACCCGGCGAGAGAACACGATGATGATGATTACGATCATTTGTATGCGCAAGTGAAGATGATTAACTACACAGTCAGCGCTCACAAGTACTTCAGTGTTTGGGTCTGTTTACTTGTGCTCAGAATTTCTTTTGGGGTTAGCTTGATGTATTCATCTAACTCTTGGCACTGCTCTGTATCTGGTGTTCACGTGCTTGGTGGTCGCAAAGAGTCATTGCTTACGTATTCTGTGTCTACTTCATCAAAAGTCATATGCGCAAAACGTCTTGAATACTCAGTTATGTCTTTGTCGAGCTCCGACTCATTCACCGCATTTTTTCTGGACCAAAATGTAAGGTCGTGCTTGAGCAGATCGATATTGGCCAGACTTAAGCTTTGTGATATTTCTGCTTCTTCGCTACAGCGTTGTGGGTGTTGGACTTTAATTGGGGAACTATCTGCTGTGTTCATCGATTTATTGAGGGATGAGTTCATGGCATGTTTTAATTTCGCTTGTTCTTGATTAACAGTTTATCTTCTCTACGTTCAACTAATTGGGCAAGTTCATCATTCTCCTCTACAGATAGTTTAATGCTGTTAAGTTTGTTGACTACTCGAAAAAGTTGACTTCCGGAATGTTCTCCTGAAGAATCTATTAACGTCAAAGACGTACTTTCGAAAATGTAGTTCCATTTCCCTAATAAGTTAGATGGTAGAGTACCCAGACCACGTCTGTCCCTAATTTTGAGACCTTTGGGAATTATATTTTCTTTAATGTAGCTAGAGTATTTCTTCAAGTGCACTCAACAGTTGGTTTGTTTTGCGTCGAGTTTACGGGATTGTAGAAAAGACCGAAATTTAAGGTTGCATTCTTCCAGTGAAAATAACTTCCTAGACATGATATGTATCGAATGAGGAAAATTAAAGACGACGCTCTACAGAAAACCAACACACAGCCAACAATACCTAGATTACGCAAGTCACCACCCACGACACTACAAAGAAGGGATATTTGTCGGACAGGCGACGAGTATAAGAAGGATCTCTAGCGACGACGGCGACTACGTTCACCACTTACACAACGTAAAGGAAACATTAGTTCAAAGAAATTATCCGCATGATGCCCTAAACAAGGTCTACAACAAAGCACATCACTTCGATAGGAAATCAACGCGAGCTAAAAGAGCCCCCGTAGCATAGCCCAACCAGCCGCTAGTATATATAAACAAATCCTCAAATGTGCTTCGAAACATGAATAATAGCATCCGCAAGTATTATCCAATAATAATCAGCAACGGGCACCTTCGAAAGGCATTTACTTAAGTGTCAAACGTCGGGTATCGCCGCAATAGAAATTTGAAGAACGTCAATGTGTGCTAAAGTAAACCCCTCATTCTATTACCCACATGATGCTTTGTTCTCGTCCAAGATATTCAGACTTGCAAACACATTCAAGATGACGTTATAGTTCAAAGCACGCGAAGTGATTATGTACATCATATAAAATACAACTTTACCTGCACTAGTTCAAATGTTGTCTACATGATCGAATGTTCATGTTCTCCCCAATGGTACATTAGCGAAACAGGACAGCCTGTTAGGGTTATAAACGGGAATTGCGCGGACACGGCGAATAAATTACCGAAATCAGTGGCACAGCATTTAAAAAGTAGCACGTCACAACTTAGACGATCTCAAATTTTACATCCTTCAAACCTACGGTCGCCAAGAGACAGAAAATATACATTGATGCCTCATTCACAAGTTTAATACACCCCACCCAACAGGTATGAACCTTTCAAAAGGGTATCTCGAGTCCATGCTATATGACACTTACCCAATGGAAACCGATAAGTGTTAGGCTCTTCTTCTAGGAATTCTAACTTACAATTGTTAAGAGGCGCTTTCTTCCGACAACCATACTTCAGCGACATGTGTACACCCTCCCGCGCACCCCCCAACCTCGCTCCTTTTTTTTTTTTTGCACGGAATATCTTCTTACCTCTGACTCACCCATTTCGCCACGGCATCCTCTCATTGTCCCCCACTTTCGCAGTTGCCCTCTCCTCCTCCTTTGTTTGGATTGTAGGAGAGGGTACGAACCATACGCACACCAGCGCTAAGGAAATCAGTTGCAGGCATGAAAGACAACTACACTTCTCCAAACATCGGCTCCAGCACCCACCTCCTGTTTACGAATTCCTGACGGGGGCCTCCGCGATTAGGCCCAGCAACGCGTCGTTGCTACACGTCCGTCCAATTAGATGCGTGTCCAAAACGAGAAGTGCAATTTTGTCAACACCTCAACATACCGCGAGGCGGGGACCTTATCCCAAGTGTCGGCCTCGCCCATGGCGCGCACCTTCCTCTCCTGGCTGTAGCATCGGGTTCCGCACTTGCTTTAGCCCCATCAAAATCGCGCCATGGATACAGAACAGACCCGACGTACGTCGCGTTTCCCTCTTGTCCAACCATGGTGTTCAACTCGTTAACGTGCGGCGAGGTATTTACTTAGCCCAAGTTGTGCGTCCAGTCAGCCACGTTCTTCTGACCGTCACACCGATTCCTCTGATTACG
>JALIZH010032901.1:0-10633 GCA_030522465.1 Rhipicephalus appendiculatus | reverse complement strand
CTGCCTTAATTTGTATCGTTTTGAGCTGCTTAACCTGTTAATAACTAACCCCCGTAAATTTTGGCGTTTTAAAATAGGTCACCATGCTTAAAACCCTCCTCATGTCTAGTTTCTGCATCGTTTACAGGGGCGAGGTGACAACTGATATCGATGCACAACGTGTGCGAATAAACGTACGTGTTAGTCGAACAGTTTATATGTGGCCATTCATTTCAAAGATCACCTACCTATATACTTCTTGTCCTAAAGCTGACCCGAAGGTCGAGGGTTCGATCCCGGCCGCGGTGGTCACATTTCGATGGAAGCGAAATGGTAGAGGCCCGTGTCAGTGCACGTTAAAGAACACCAGATGGTCGAAATTTCCGGAGCCCTCCACTACGGCGTCTCATAATCATATCGCGGTTTTGGGACGTTAAACCCCCAGATGATGATAATAATAATAATAATAATAATAATAATAATAATAATAATAATAATAATAATAATAATAATAATAATAATAATAATAATAATTATTATTATTATTATTATTGTAGCGATGCATTGGAACCTAGCAATGGGTTGCACTCTTGAGAGCCTTCTAGTGGGCCATCTGCAAAAAGGACGCCGCTCGCGCTGAGAGTTCGTGCCTGGCCGTGGCTGTCGCCATTCCCCAGTTTCTCTGAGTTCCGGCAAATAAACGCCTTAACAATTGGTGGAGAGTGCTCTGCTCCCATTCGATGCCTGTGGAGCTTCGATCTCGTACCCTGACATCTACCATGCCCCAAGACGCTTCTCAGCAAACGCCTCCCCCCATGCCGCCCACTTGTCCCGGTGTCCCACGCATCCGCGATCCACCGATCTTCACTGGCGCCGATAGCACCGATGTGGAGGACTGGCTCGCACTATACGAGCGCGTGAGCGTCCCCAACAAATGGGACGACGACGGCAAGTTGACCAACTTGGTGTTCTACCTTGCGGGAGTAGCAGGTTTGTGGTACAACAACCACGCGTCCGATTTTGGGACTTGGTCCGATTTCAAGACCGCCGTCATCAACGTTTTTTGGACGCCCTGCCGTTCGTAAGCTGAAAGCCGAACAGCGCTTACGCGAACGTGCTCAGCAGGCCGGTGAGTCATTCACCAGTTACATCGAGGATGTCCTCGACTTGTGCAAGAAAGCCAACGAAACCATGTCTGAGTCTGACAAGATCCGGAACGTCATGAAGGGTATTGACGACGACGCTTTCACCATGCTGCTCGCCAAAAACCCTGCCACAGTGGCTGAAGTCGTAACGCTCTGCCAGAGCTACGAGGAGCTCCGCCGGCAGCGTTCAATGACCCGTCGCTCCCCTTCACGAGATGCAGAGCTCGCTGGCTTGGTGGCCACCTCTGACCAGGCGGCGTTGCTGCCGGAGCTCAAGTCATTCATCCGGGAGGAAATCGCACGGCAGTTCTCTCTCCTGGCCTTTGCCCACCCGCCGGCCGTTCAGCAATCGGCGACCACCCTTCTTCCTCCCCTCCGCCGAGCGATTGAGCAGGAAATTTCGGAGGTCATACCAGCGTACCACCAACAACCTCCGGCTCCTGCGCCTCAGAGTTACGCTCAAGTTGTCGCCAGGCCGCCTCAAGTACTTCCGGCGGCCGCACCTCTGACTTACGCCGAAGCCGCCGCTCGACCTCCGTCCACCGAAGCGGGTGTGCAGGCTACGTATGCTGACGTCGTCCCTAGGCCTCGACTTCAGCCCACCATCCAGTCATTCCAGCCGCCGTTCCGTCCGTCAGGGTCTTGGGACATGGGCGCGACCTACCTCGGCGAACAGATGGCGCACACCCGACAACCGGCCCATCTGCTTTGCATGCGGATACGCCGGTCACGTGGCACGTTACTGCTTTCGCGTGCAGCCGCCTCCTGTCACGTCACCTGGCGCTGACCAGCTGAGCCGTCCCTTTCACGACCCACCCCCCGTCTATGCCACCGACGTCGCGCCCAGCTCTGTCTCCTCGCAGGTCCCCGTCGCCACGACGCCGATCCCTGTCACCCATGCGGCCAAGTTCGGCCGCTCAAGAGCAGGAAAACTAGTCGTCGCAGTCCACGAGGCAAGGGCTGCGACGCTATCGAACTGTGAAAGCCCTCAGAGAAATCCATCGAATGTCGTTGACGTGTTTGTGGACGGTGTTCGCGCATCTGCCCTTATCGATACTGGAGCTGCCGTATCCGTTATGGACGCAAAACTTTGCCGCTTACTCCGAAAAGTGACGACGCCACTTTCTGGGATGTCCCTCCGTACCGCTAGTTCGCAGAGTATTCATCCTACAGAAGTGTGCACAGCTCGCGTCGTCATTCAGGACGTTCTATATGTCGTCGAGTTCATCATCCTTACTGCATGCTCCCACGACGTCATCCTGGGATGGGACTTTCTCTCCCGCCACGACGCCGTCATTCATTGTGCCTCCGCCGAAATTGAACTCTCACCGTTCGCACATTTGACGCCAGTAGATAGTCCCTCGGCACTGAGCAAGATCCTCGTCAAAGACGATACGACAGTGCCTCCAAGCTCGTCAACGGCTGTGTCGGTCTACTGCGCCGGTCTCTCCGACACAGTTGCACTAGTTTCGCCATCTGACCGTGGTTGCAGTAGGAAAGGGTTGCTGGTACCTTTCGCGACCGTGCAAGTAACTCAGGGCAACACCGCTATTTTTGTGACCAACCCATTCCCGCACATTGTTACGTTGGTTCGAGGGGAATGTCTCGGCAGAGTGGAACCCGTCGACGACGCACAAGTCCCTGGACGTACCCGGTGACTCGCACTGTCCCAGTTCCCGTACCATCAGTGCTGTTTCCACGTCTGAACCGTCATCTGCTGATGTATTTGGCAACTCCATCGCTGACAACCTTACGTCGGTCCAGCGTTCCCAGCTTCTGGGCCTATTGCAAGAATTTCGATCTTCTTTCGATGTCGGGCAAACTTCTCTCGGTCGCACGTCCGCTGTTACACATCGCATCGACACTGGCGCCCAACCACCGTTACGCCAACGTCCATATCGCGTGTCGCCTGCCGAACGTCGGGTAATTAATGAGCAAGTAGACGATATGCTCCGACGCGACGTAATTCGGCCCTCGGACAGTCCATGGGCGTCTCCTGTTGTTCTCGTTGCGAAGAAGGACGGTTCTGTGCGGTTCTGTGTGGACTACCGACGACTCAATAAGATCACTCGGAAGGATGTTTATCCACTACCGCGCATCGACGACGCGATTGACAGCCTCCACGGAGCAGAATTCTTTTCTTCTCTCGATTTTGCGCTCGGGGTACTGGCAAGTACCCATGGCTGACGACGCTCGACCGAAGACAGCCTTTGTCACTCCCGACGGCTTGTACGAGTTCAACGTCATGCCGTTCGGTCTGTGTAATGCGCCCGCGACCTTTGAGCGCATGATGGACACCGTTCTGCGCAACTTGAAATGGCACACGTGCTTGTGTTACCTGGACGACGTCGTTGTTTTCGCTCCGGATTTCTCCACGCATCTCCAACGTCTGAAAGAAGTTTTCACACGCGTGAGCAACGCCGGCCTCCAACTAAATCTGAAGAAGTGCCGATTTGCAGCACGGCAGCTGACAATACTCGGCTACGTCGTGTCCAAGGACGGAATTCTCCCCGATCCAGCCAAGCTTCGGGCCGTGACCGAGTTCCCAAAGCCGACGACCGTTAAGGAACTGCGCAGTTTCGTAGGACTGTGTTCCTACTTTCGGCGCTTCATTCGAAACTTCGCGACGATCATATCACCACTGACGAAGCTCCTTGGAAGTAACGGGCCCCTTAATTCGTGGTCATCCGAGTGCGACGACGCGTTCGCCAAGCTCCGCCATTTGTTGACGTCTCCTCCCATACTACGCCACTACGACCCTACGGCTCCAACGGAGGTGCACACAGACGCCAGCGGTGTAGGCCTCGGCGCTGTCCTGGCGCAGCGCAAACCCGGATTCCCCGAATATGTCGTGGCATACGCAAGCCGTACGCTCACGAGAGCCGAGACAAATTACACCGTCACGGAAAAAGAGTGCCTGGCGATCGTCTGGGCCCTTACAAAGTTTCGACCCTATTTGTATGGTCGCCCATTTGATGTCGTCACCGACCATCACGCACTATGCTGGCTGTCGTCATTGAAGGATCCCTCAGGCCGTCTCGCCCGCTGGGCTCTTCGCCTGCAAGACTACGACATCCGCGTGCTGTACCGCAACGGACGCAAGCATGCTGACGCCGACGCCCTCTCGCGCTCCCCTCTGCCTGACGACAAAGCCCCCTGCTCAGTATCTTCCATTGCTGTTTCTGTCATCGATGTTCACGTCATCGCTACCGAACAGCGCAAGGATAATTGGATCGCCCCGCTGATCGACTTGCTCTCTGATCCGTCCGCAACACCATCCACTCGCGCCTTGCGTCGTCAAGCTCACCATTTCGCCATACGTGACGGCCTGCTGCATCGACGCAATTACAACGCCGACGGCCGGCAGTGGCTACTCGTGATACCCCGCAGTCTGCGGTCGGAAATATGTGAGTCATTCCACTCTGATCCACAATGCGCGCACTCTGGGGTGTCCAAAACTTACCACCGCATTCGACAACGCTACTTCTGGCGAGGGATGTTCCGCTACGTGCAGAAGTTCGTTCGCTCCTGCCTCGACTGCCAACGCCGCAAACCGTCAACACACATGTCCCCAGCCGGTCTACAACCGTTACCTTGCCCTGACCGTCCGTTTGGGCGCGTGGGTATCGATTTGTATGGACCACTTCCTCTGACGTCGGCTGGTAACCGCTGGGCCATCGTCGCCGTAGACCATCTGACGCGATACGCCGAAACCGCCGCCCTCCCTGCGGCTACTGCGCGCGATGTTGCCTCCTTCCTGCTGCACCGATTCATACTGCGTCACGGTCCACCCCAGGAGCTTCTCAGCGATCGAGGCCGTGTCTTCCTGTCGGAAGTCGTCGAAGCCATCCTGACGGAGTGCCATTCTGTCCACCGCAAAACTGCTGCTTACCACCCGCAGACGAATGGCCTCACCGAACGCTTTAACCGCACCCTCGGCGACATGCTTTCGATGTACGTCGCCGCCGACCACACGAATTGGGATGATATACTGCCCTTCGTCACTTACGCTTACAATACCGCCCCTCAGAGCACTACTGGTTTTTCACCCTTCTTCTTGCTATACGGACGGCACCCGTCGCACACCATCGACACGATACTCCCGTACACGCCGGACCCATCTGAGTGTGCCCCTATTTCCGACACAGCCAGACTTGCTGAAGAGTGTCGCGAGCTCGCCAAGACCTTCACGACGAATGAACAAGAGCGGCAGAAGGGTATTCGTGATGGTTCCGCCACTTCTGAGCCCACGTTCCTCCCTGGGGCGCTCGTATGGCTCTCGGTCCCGACCTCCGCAGCTGGCCTCTCTTCAAAACTACTGCCGAAATACGAAGGCCCCTACCGTGTCATCGAGCGCACATCTCCGGTCAACTACGTGATCGAACCCATCGAACAATCTTCGGACATGCGCCGTCGAGGGCGCGACATTGTCAACGTGGAGCGCCTGAAGGCCTACTATGACCCGCTCGTAGTGACAAGCTGTTAGGTCGCCCGGCGGCTCCCTTTTCGTCCCCGGGGTAATTGTAGCGATGCATTGGAACCTAGCAATGGGTTGCACTCTTGAGAGCCTTCTAGTGGGCCATCTGCAAAAAGGACGCCGCTCGCGCTGAGAGTTCGTGCCTGGCCGTGGCTGTCGCCATTCCCCAGTTTCTCTGAGTTCCGGCAAATAAACGCCTTAACATTATTATTATTATTATTATTATTATTATTATTATTATTATTATTATTATTATTATTATTATTCTCGTCCGAAAACACCACACAAAACCATTGCTTACATCGTAGATTTGAACATAATTTGTTGAGTTACTTCGGTTCATAAATTGAGTGATTCCATTGCAAAATGTCTAAGTGCAGGCATGACCGCTTTAACAGGTTAGTTCACGCAAATGGTTGTTCGACCTTCAATTTGTGATCGATACTTGGGGACTTTCTCTTAACGTCAACGTTGACCCGTCCGTAACACCAGGAGCTTCGAAAAGTCATTTTCAGTTTGTGTCTTCTCCTTATGACAATTAACACTCTCTAACCAGTTTGTTTTAGACCCATAGGTGATACTTGACGTAAGCCTCGAATGCATTAATTACATTATAATAAAGTTAGATATAAAAAATGCGCTTGTCCGACTGTATTCTTAGTTTTCCAATACCTGATCGTCGAAATACCTGACAGTCATATTCAACAACTCTTTATCATCTGCCACTGCTCCAGCATGTACCTTATTTACCATGCTGCTCTTTACAAAACAGGATAAGCAGTGCTCGTGGAACTAGAGCGCGATTTTAATGGCATCACCCTCGCGCATAAGCACAGAAAATATTCAAAAGTATGTCATTCTCTTCCTGGAATCATGTGACCTGCTATGTAATTTGCAACGAAGAGTTAAACGCAGTTTTAGCACGAGAACAAGTAGTCGAGT
Source organism: Rhipicephalus appendiculatus (assembly GCA_030522465.1). Taxonomy (NCBI): domain Eukaryota; kingdom Metazoa; phylum Arthropoda; class Arachnida; order Ixodida; family Ixodidae; genus Rhipicephalus; species Rhipicephalus appendiculatus. The sequence continues at coordinate 4,090 of JALIZH010032901.1, read as the reverse complement.
TCAAGCAGGACATTTTTAGTTACGTTGGCGTTGTCAACCATTTTGATGTGATATTTACAGATTTATGAAGAGCATTTCACATCGTATTGCACGCCTAAACTTCTTGCCGCTGTAGCCCTCTCGTGCTTCTTGACGACCACCGGACTACACGAGTGCCTGTGAACTAACAGCGCGAGTTCGTGTTCTGTAGTTTCAAGCTAACTGCTCATCCATCTGTTTTTTAATCTTTTTTCTTGTCTATCCTTCCCTTTCTATTATGCCGCCTTTCCCCTACCCCAAGTGTAGGGTAGCCAATCGAGCCAAAGCTTGGTTAACCTCCCCGCCTTTCCTTTTCGTTTCTCTCTCTTTCTCAAGACTTCTTTCACTTGGTTCCCACTTGGTTCCTTATAGCTCCACCGACACTACAGCTTGTAGTGCAGCTTCTGCACTGCCCGAAGGCTTCGTTCTCGGGCCATCATTCACGTCTACACGAGCCATGCCGTAGGTTTTATAGTTGGTAGAACCCCTGGCAAACTAACATTGAGTTCAACAAATCTTTCGTGATGTCGTTCTGTAACAAATCTCGCCTTTCACATTCCAGTTACTGGGTGTCTTTTCATGCTCGTTCAAGACGGGCGGCGCGTTTCGTCTCTGCTTCAACGGCAGGCTTCGCGAGCGGGGGGATGTTACCGAAGTCGCCCTCCGAGCGACGGAGATGGGATAGCTCGTCTGATCTCTGCTTCTGCTGCGTTCGTCGCCCCCGCTCGCACGCTTTGACTCGCGGTTGAACATAGGGGGGGATATTATGAGTCTGGAATTTATACGGGACATGACGGCAACACTGACGGCGACGGCAAAAACCCGTCGAGAGTGTCCATATATTTGATATCGCAATAAAGCTTAGGCTACCTACGTCGTATACACTTACAAACTCTCCTAAGAATAATAAGCGATGATTATACAGATCTCTAATCAACTTTTTTTGTGCACTACGCATTGGGCGCCTGAGAATTTGATACTCAGTGCGAGGTTAACAGACTAGCAACAATTGAACAATTGATTTGGGCGAGTTGGTACGTGCTCAGCTGGGGAAACAAAGCGAAAAAAAGGCGAAGGGGAAATAGTTTGCCTTTTACTTGAGTGTGGAACTTGCGCGCGCGTGGTGTTAATCAAGTACACGTTCTAACTTTCAGTGAAAATGGAGATCGCTTACTTGATGCTTTTGATGGGGCAGTATTAATTGGAAAGGTGTGCGTGGTTTAGCGCGCTGTAAAAACGAGCGGTTGGTGCAACAAAGGTGTCGGTTGTAAGTTCAGCGCTTTTCCAGTGTACCGAGTTTCTTCGTCTTCGTAATTTTTTTTTTTGCGCTGTGTTTCCCCAGCCCAACAATTTAGCAAATACCTGGAAGATTAAAGTCTCACTGTTATGATCGCGACCTTTTGCACTCCTACTCTTCTTTCTTGAAGTCAGCGAACTTCGCTGAATTCGCGTTGCCACGATGAATAATGAAAGGTTGGCACAGCAGCGCTAACTCTTCCGATATCCAAAAACAACTCGGCTTACTCTGTGCCACGTCACTGGCAAGCCGATAGCACGTCTTAAATTTGATACTTTAATATGCAGGACGTAGCATCATTAAATCCAACGTTTTAGGGGCGAAGCACCTTAGGGTGTGGGTCTGTCCCTCCTCTGTAGTAGTAGTAGTAGCAGTAGTAGTAGGTAGGTAGGTAGGTAGCCACGTGTAGTGGCTACCTACCTTCCATCCACGTGATAAAGATGACGATGACGCAGTATAGTGGAATGTACCCACTACACGTGATAAAGATGACGATGACGCAGTATAGTGGTGTAGCGTCATCATCATCGACCTTCATCATCATTTACTAGCCACCGCGCCGCGCCTCTCGCGCAGCTCATGCGTAGCTCGAGGCGCGAGAGAGAACGAGTTCACGCGCCTGGCTGTTCGGACGCTGGCAGCCGCCGCCGCTCCGCTTCGGCAGTGTCCGAATAAAGTGGCGAGAGTTCGACACGGCCACGTCGGCCGCCTTACGACGTCCTCTCACGTCTCGTCTCCATCTCTCGCTACATTGGTGACCCGAAGAACACGTCCTTCGACGAGCTGCCGGCTGCCATGCTTCCACAACTTTGCCCGCCAGTGCCGCCGTTCCATCCGACCTTACGTCAGGCATGGTTTATGCAGCTGGACGCCGTTGTCGCAGTGAATGGCGTCACGTCACAGCCGCTAATGCACGCCGTCTTGCTCGACGCGCTTCCGGTCGAGCTTCGCCATCTCGCGGCCGCATCTTCCACCAGCCCGCAGCCTTACGACGATCTTTGCGCTGCGGTGCTCGCCTGCTACGGCCATACGTACCACCCGCTTCCTACCACCCGCGACCTTACTCCCTCGGATACGTCACCTGCAACCTCACGTCCGGCCACCAGCGCGGCGATTTCCGTGCCCGACCACACGCCCGACGAGGTACAGGACGTTGCTGCCATCGACCAGTCCGCCGCTAGGTGCGTTTCGTCGACGCCCTCGGCAGACGGTCCAATAGGCATGCTCACCAAGCACACGTTTTCCCCGACCTCCAAGGCCCGCGACACCTCGGAGCCGACAGACTCTACGACGGCTACCTCGCCGCACGCCCTGGAGTCTGCCACGGCCGCGGACACTGTCAAATCCACTATTCGCCCACCAATTGCGGAGGCGTCGCCATCGACGATTGCCAAGAAATGCGCCCTTCCATCGACTTCAGCGCTCTGTGCGATTTGCCAGCAGCGACCTACCTTGCCCTCGCAGCCTCCCGCAGCCGAAGTTCAAGCCTCCATCCAACCACGGCCGAACTTCCACGACGCTGCGACTATCACTGACGCGCCTGAGGACGACGTGCCTGGTCCTGCTATGGCAGAGCAGACCACACATGCCACGCCTGCCATGGAGGCAGGCATCAACCATGCTGACCAGAGCACCAGCCCTCGTGCGCCAACTACCGAAGGTCGTTTCACGAGCACGGGTGCGCCGACTGACCTTCCTGCAAAGAACCCGCTTGCTGGGTTTCATGGCATGCCTCCTGCCGGGTTCTTGACGGGGGACGCGAACCAGCAGGCATTTAACGGGAATGCAGGCATGCCCTTCGACACGTCGCAAGCCTCTTCCCCCTCGGCCCGACACGCTGACAGACCACGTGCTGTACACCCGCCCTCAACTCCATCAACGGGCACATCGGCCAGCCGCTCCCGCTCTCGTCCCCCCGGTTGGCTCCAGAAACGCCCGATCAACTCATCGGGATACCCGCCTGTGTGCGATACCAGCGCCCTGGAGTCTTCTTCGACCCCTGCACTTCTCCCAGTGCCGCTCACCGGAAAGATAGACCCCGTGCCTCTCCACGATGACGACTTGGACTGTCCACGGACATCTTTGTTTCGCGTCACGATATCTCTTGTATATACGTCCTCATAATTTTCATCAAGGGTTCATTTCTGCGCGGCGGGGGGGGGGGGAGTAATTTGTAGCGTCATCATCGACCTTCATCATCACCATCATTTACTAGCCACCGCGCCGCGCCTCTCGCGCAGCTCATGCGTAGCTCGAGGCGCGAGAGAGAACGAGTTCACGCGCCTGGCTGTTCGGACATGGCAGCCGCCGCCGCTTCGGCAGTTTGCGAATAAAGTGGCGAGAGTTCGGCACGGCCACGTCGGCCGCCTTACGACGTCGTCTCACGTCTCGTCTCCATCTCTCGCTACAAGTGGAATGTACCCACTACACGTGATAACGATGACGATGACGCTGATGACCATGAAGTATGAGCGCGTTCCAGACCGCACATTCTCTTTCTGCCATGGATGAAAACGATCGAGCTTCGCCCACTCATCATCATTTACTTCGTGGATATGGCGTGATTTTTTTCCAGGTTGCATTGATGGCTTCTCTTACTCACCTGGAATAATTCATTCGTGCCTGTCCCGAGGTTTTGTATTAGCAATTCAAGACACATCTTTATATATATACACATCCTCTTCGTTGGTCAATCACATTTGGGGATTCATTAATTTCTTTCGGTCACTCCGTATTTTCGCGCGTGTTCACCCAATAGCACTTATTGTGATGCTG